>JAWWEU010000034.1:14601049-14615504 GCA_035583155.1 Acropternis orthonyx | reverse complement strand
CCATTCCCTGGGTGCTGTCCCTGGTCCCCCCAGAGCAGAGATCAGTGCCTGCCCCTCCTGAGGAAGCTGGACCTGCAGTGAGGTCTCTCCTCAGTCTCCTCTTCTCCAGCTGAACAGTCCTCAGTGTCCTCACATGCTTCCCCTCCAGGCCCTTCCCCATCCCTGTGTCCCTCCTTTGGACACTCTCTGATGGCTTCAGACCTTCCTTCTGCTGTGGTGCCCAAAACTGCCCCAATATTCAAGGTGAGGCCACCCCAGTGCAGAGCAGAGGGGAGTTGCCAGAGGCATCTCCTGCCGTTCTGTGGGACAGGAGCTGGGCTGTGTCCTGGACAATTCCTGCTGAGAGGGAAGGGGGGATTGTGGCTTGCATTCCCATTTTCCCCCTTTTCCATGACAGCACTCAGTGCAGCAGGGCTGACAGGTATCACCAGTGTGCAGAGCATCAATCCCAGGGGAGCTATTCCGGTGCTCTGTGTATTCCTGGACACATTCCTCCCTGGTTGTTCGGAGAGCTGGCTCCTTCCTCCTGTGACTTCTCCTTTAATAACTCAACCTGAGCACTTCTGGCCTGGCTTGGGGGGTTATTTTATAAGGCTTGGGGGTTTTCATTCATTTTAAGGCTTATTTTTTGAGCCATCTGTCACACCAAGTGATCCTCCATCAAGATATAATCCAACTGATTGGCCTACTTTTCAGGAGCAGTGGCTTTAGCTTTGTCTGCTGCTGCTGCTAAGATTCCAGATTGCCCAGCTCCTTTCCTCTGGAGGGTGGAGAAGGCAGCAATTGATCTAATCCTGCTTGGCGTTTCTGTCGCTTGAAATGAAATTGCATTTTGCTGAATGAAACTGAGAAATGGGAAAGTAATACTGCAAATATGTTGTGCCATGTGGGACCCTCTGCCTGGGAAGCTTCCTAAGGAAGCTACGGCAGAGTTGATTATCCCACAGCACAAACCCTCTCTGAGTTGTGGTTCTTGTTGCAAGGGATGACAATGTGGCATCCAGAGCTTCTTCTGCAGAAAACACTCCCAGCCAGGAGACACAGAATCGTGGAATGGTTTGGGTTGGAAGGGACATTAAAGCCCATCCAGTGCCATCCCCTGCCATGGGCAGGGACACCTCCCACCAGCCCAGGCTGCTCCAAGCCCCGTCCAACCTGGCCTGGGACACTCCCAGGGCTGGGGCAGCCACAGCTTCTCTGGGCACCCTGTGCCAGGGCCTGCCCACCCTCACAGCCAGGAATTCCTTCCCAATATCTAGACCTCTTAGTCAATACCAAATGAACTTGAACTTGCACAAAAATCCCATGGAGTGGTGACTCTGGAATACAGTCACTGCTGGGTGTCAGAGCCCTGCTGGCTCTGGTTTCAGTGCTGAGGGATCACACCGGGTGCAGTTTCCTCCCTCCCTCCACCACTGTCCTGTTTGCAGCTCCACAAAGGAGCTGGTTTGTGTTTGGCATCTGCAGTTGGGTGTGGAATTATTGGCTGTGACTTTCATGCCATGGAGCAGAGAGGTAAAAGCAATTCCAGGGAGCATTAGGAGATCAAGTAGGTCAATTGAAAGGAGGAAAAATTACCATCCGTTATCTTCAATTAAACTCTTATCGCTCCACATGAAGGATCCCATTTAGAGGAAGGCATAAAACCTGAGAGTAGAGGTGGCTGAGAGAATAAATTCTCATTTGTAATTCCAAAGCCAGAGAGGGAACATCCATCGGGAGGCAGGAGGAGAAGATCTCTCTTTCCTTCTGTTTCCAGCCTACTGTTAAGCAGAGCCCATTTGGAAACCTCTCAGCAGAGCATTTTTTTTCATCAAGGAGCACAAACTCATTGATGTCCCAGTTTCAGCAGGGACATTGATGACAGATAAACCCTTCCTGAGCAGGGCTTGTGGTCTGGCAAGTTGTGGTGTCTGGCTGTTAAATCTGGGGCAGTGGCACCTCAGAATAGCAAAGGTCTCTGTGACCAGGCCAGTCTTGGAGCTGGAACATCCTGGTGCAAATCCCTGAGCCCTTTCCAGGGCTTCGAACTGTGCTCATGTGCTTGGGAAAGCACCATCCCAACCCTTTTCTCTGGGAAGAGAAGTTACATCACGGGAAAGGGAGGCAATTTCTGCGGCTGGAACTGCAGCCTAGATGGGCTAAACTGGTTGGAAGTTGATTTTAAGACAGTAAGAGCCCAATCTTGTAGTAAATAAACTACACTGAAATGGTTTACACAGGAAATGTTTTCAAATGCAGAAGTTGAAAAACCACTTGCATCATCCATAGTTTTTAAGGGCAGGGAATGCAGAGGAGGAAGCAGCCAGGTCTTCAGTTGCTTGGGATTGGGTTGGTTGTTTGCTTAGCTTAGAAATACCAGAATTATTCGGGTTAGACTTTGACAAGCAAGAGAAGGGGAGAAAAATAAAGGTCAAAATGTAGCCTTCACATTTGCTGGAGTGTCACTTCCATTCCCTGACAGCTCTGCTTCCACTGTGACCCTCTGGCTCCTGAAACTCCCTCAAAGGGGACCTTTTCCCAAACTGCTTCTGAGGCCTTGGAATGAAAGAGCTGTGAATACAAAACAAGCAGCTTGCAGAGTGTAGGGCAGCCTTGTCTCTTCTGCATGGAATTGCTGCTGGATTGAGTCCCTGCATGGGAGATGCTGCAGCTTCTTTCCTTCCTCCATTTCTGGGGCAAGGAAGGTTCAAATCCTTCCCTGGGAGGGTGGGCAGGCCCTGGCACAGGTTGGGCAGAGAAGCTGTGGCTGCCCCAGCCCTGGGAGTGTCCAAGGCCAGGTTGGACGGGGCTTGGAGCACCCTGGGCTGGTGGGAGGTGTCCCTGCCCGTGGCAGGGGGTGGCACTGGGTGGGCTGTAAGGTCCCTGGATGCCTCATGCCCCCTGCCTCTCCTGCATTCCCTTTGGATGTTAATCCTTGGAAATGGGGGTCATGGCAGGGACTGCAGACAGGTGAGATCTGTTGCAGTGGAATAAGTGATAATGGGAAAACTCTAATTGCTCCAAAAGGAGGTGAAGAGACACAATACGGAGTGTCCGAAAGCGTGGGCTGACAGTTCATTGCTCTGCCTGCTCAGAGTCTCTGCAGGCTCAGCTTAAAAACATAAAGCAGAAAAGCCAACATAAACAAGCGCTCAGAACCCCACTGACAGCTTTAGGCTTGGGACTAGAGGAAAAACAACCCCCCAGTGCCAAGGATGTTTAGGAGACTAAATGTTCTGGGTTTGTTTCCTGCTCCTCGCGGCTCTGCCAGCCTCGGCTCTCCCGGCTCCGGAGCTGCCTTGGCCTTTGGGGGGGATTTCTGGAGCAAAGCTCGTCCTTTACTCTGGGAAATTCCTTCCTTGTTCGTTCAGCAGGAAGGACGTGGTGCCCAACAGCCCCCTTTTCTCCAGTGTGGTGCAGGTGTGATTATTTCTGCTCAGTCTCAGAACAAAAAGCTGTCCCAGCCACTGTGTCCGGCTGGGGATGGAGCCTAAATTATGTCAAATAGGTGGCTGTGGGTGCAGCAGCCAAAGGAGATGAGGAACAAGATGGGCAAGAGGGAAAAGAGGCACAAGGAGATCATCTCACTCAAAAAACTGCAGCAATTCAGTGGCACATAGAGAATCTAAGGCTGCAAAGTCCCACTCCTGTTCTTCATTCTCTGCTCGGAGGAGCCATCAATAATTTGACCATTGTTGGTTTCTCTTATATTGAATTTCTCGATTCCAGGAAGGCTCTGGGGGTTGGGCTGTGCCTTTGCTAAAACCAGGACTATCAGATTCTCAGAAAGAGACTGGTCTTGTGAGGTTTTCAGACCTAAACTATTTAGGAAAGGATTTTTGGTCTGTTTATCTGAACTCGGAATGAACTGCTGAAGCATTTGAGATTTGTCCCTAATAAAAGCATAGTTTTGAATCACTGAAATGTTCTGCAGCATAAATATGGCCTTCAAAGGGAGCAGAGGTGGGGTGTGTTTTGCCTGCAGTCAAGGCTTGCTCTTGCTTCAAACTCATGTTCAAGGATGCTGAAATCTTACAAGTGGATCCCCTTTCCCTTGGATAGTGGGAATCTTACTCCTGCAGCCAGAGGATGGCAATTTGAATCTGAAATCTCTGAAGTTTGTCCTCAGGTCTGAACCTTTATTGAACATTAGCTGGGACCTGCCAGTGGGACTTGTGTGTTAAACCACTCTCTGGGCTTGTTTTCGCTGCCTGTCTCCAGAAATTCCCATTCCAGCCTCCACATCTGGCACTGTGGAGCCTTGTACCAGCATTGCCCACATTGCACATCCCAGATTTCATCCACTGTGGGAATTCCTGAGCATTTTGGATCCTCCTGCAATGCCACCTGGTTGCCTTTTGGCCTGGCCTGGCCCTGAAAACCTGGACTCATCAAAAATTGCAGCAGCCAAAGATGTGGAGATCCCCAAATATGATGAGAGTTTGAAAAAGGACTTGTTCCCTGGTGCAGTTTGGAGCCCAGTGGTGGGCAAGTATTTTCCCTGTCAGAGTTGTTAAGATTTACAAAGCACTGGGCAAACATCACCACTTTATCCCCTTGGAAATGCATCATTTTGCTGCCAAGCTTTATTAAGCATTCCTTGCTAGAAAGGAAGTTGCATTTCATGGCACAACCACTTCTCCTGCAAAAAGCCTGCAATTTTCTTTTCTGAGAAGGTCAAAATGGACATTCCAGTAATTTTAAAGTTCTTTTGCAACTTCATTTTCTCCCAGCCAGGAAGTTTGACAAAAATAATCCTTGTCGTGAAAAGTTTTGTTATCAGCAAATCAACGGTTTTGGTTTACCCATAGAAAAAGACTCCTGGAAAAGTTCCTGCCCCTGGGGTTGGCTGGAATTCCAACAAAACAACAGTGTCTCCTAGTGGCTGACTCCAGGGGAATGGCCAAATCCATCTTGGCTTTGGAGTGTCCCTTCCTTGACCCTCCTCCTGGATCTTTGCTCGTCAGGGAGCGAGAGAAGCGGGAAATGTTTGCTCTGAGCAATAAACCATTTCATAAGGCACAGAAATATCCATGGAGCGTTTTCTGGGCTCCAGTTGGTGTCGAGAGAAGGTCACTACACTTGCAGGCTGTAGCACTGGGTGTTTGGCTCATCTGCTGCTCAGCTTCCACTCCAACAATCCAAGAGCTCCCAGCAGCAGCTTGGCCAGCGCTCAGGGCCATCCATCCTTGTCCTGCCTCGCTGCCACTGCTCCAACATCCCTCCTGCCAGCAGTCCTTGTCACCCCTCAGTCCTGCCTCCCACCACGCAGGATCCCTGAAGGATAATGAGGATCCCTGCTCTGGGGCTGGCTCTGCAGTGCCAGCTGGCCATCAGCCCTGGGTCAGCTCCTCGTCACGGCTCTTGGTGACCTCATCTGGGCCACCCCCTGTCCTCTGCTCTCCCTGTCTGCCCTCCCCTGACAGATCACTGCAGCTTTTCTCCTGCACTCCCCAGACTTGGATACGAAACAGGAAAGTCTCAGTGCTGGAGACAAAGCAATCAGGGCACAAATCGTCCGAGGCGATTGGTAAATCAATCCAAGCAGCGGTACTGGCAGGTGCCATGTGCTCCACAGGCCACGGGAGGGTATTGATCCTGGCTTAGAAAAATTGGGATTTGAGACAACAGCAACTTACAAACTCTTTTTATTTACCTGAGGGTGTTTTTTAGGTTTGTTCAACTTAGTCTTTTCAGGCTGGACGTGCTTCTTTGGTAATAGCTCTGAGATTGATTTATCATCAGTGCTGGGTTAATGATTGGGCTCGATGATCTTCGAGGCTTTTTCCAGCCTTAACGATTCTGTATTTGCATAACTCCAGGATTAGGGCTTTTGAGGTGATCACCAGCTCTCCAAGTTTTCCTGATGAAATTGTGACTCTTGGCAGCACATCTGGCAGCAGCAGCAGCAAGATGAACTTGGAGGGCACCACGCTGAGTTTAACTTAACTGGATGAGGCAGAGTCTGAGGGTCTGGAGGTAGCAGTGGGCAGGTTCTCCATGTTTCCCAGCAGAAAGGGCTGCGGAACAACCCCACCAAGCTGCAGCTTTCCTGTCAGGAATGATGATGGCCCCTTCTCCCTGGGAAACAAGGGACAAGGGACAAGGTAACAGGACAAGACAGCCTCAAGCTGCACCAGGGGAGGTTCAGGTTGATCAGAGTGAAAACTGCACAGTCCTTCCCCTGGGGTCCCTTGGGAATTGGGGTGGATGGATTATAGCCATGAGGACTGAGCTCTTAGTGCTTTCTCCTGGATAAATGGTTGAGCCAGACTATTGCATGAAGTAATTTAGCTCTGAGCGGTGGTTCATTAGCAGCCCACAGACTGTGCTGCCTATAGGAGGGGATGTGTGGGCTCTTCCTGCAGTCAAATTAACTCTTTCACCCTCTCCTTCCCTTGCCAGGGGCTTGGTTTGCAGGATGTGGAGTTAAATGTGATGGTGCCACAATATTACAATGGTCTCTCCCTCAAACAGTGCAAGGACATCCCCACGAAACAGGCAATTTTTACTGTGGTGGCTAATGAGGGACAGGGAATAAAGGAAATCATTATCAGTCCAGGAGATGAGTCAGAGATGAAAATCACACCTTTTCCTAGACAATGTTAGTACACTGAGGAAAAGGAAATGAAAAAGACTCATTTTCTCTTGCAAAAGGACAGGCCTTGAACTAGAAATGCAGAAATGCACGTTGCAGAGCCTGGTGCTGTTTGAAGGAATACGGGAAGACGTAGGATTTGTGCATCAGCAGCACCGATCCCAGCGGGAAGAACATTCCAGCCTTTCCCCATTCCCTCTGGGCACCTCTCTGACCCCATCACTTTTTTGCCCCGCAGCCAGACGAGTTGACCAACGCCTTGGAGATCAGTAACATCGTCTTCACCAGCATGTTTGCCCTGGAGATGCTCCTGAAACTCCTTGCCTTCGGCATCTTCGGCTACATCAAGAACCCCTACAACATCTTCGACGGGATCATCGTTGTCATCAGGTCTGGCTCTTTCTCCGAGGTGGCTTTTCTGCTGAGGGTTGGGAGCGGGATGGGGAGCAGGAATGACGTGGCACGTGTTAATCCAGGGCTGGGGTGTGCTATAATGACACTGGCATTTTAGATCCCTGTCGCTAGAAGGGCTGTCCAAAGCAAATGGACCTGGCAGACGGAGAGCAAAGTCTGTTTACGCCACACGTCTGGCACGGTGGGTGGTTTTCCACTGAAGTGAAGAGTGGCTGGTCCTGGGAAAGGAGGGCAGGGAGTGTTTGTATCCCCTTCCCAGATCAACACAACTCAGGCTGGAACAGAGGAGACAGGAGGGCAAGAGGGCACTGTTCTGCTGTCCTCTCCCAGCCTGAAGTGGGGGTGCCACAAGGAAAAGCTTCTCTCTAGCAGTGCTGGTGACCCCTCCATCAGTAATTTGGGGCAGGGAATTCAAGGGGAGCCACAGATGCAAACCAGGACAGTGCTCTTGGCTTCCCATGGCCCATCCCTCTGATTCAGGCAAGGGAGGAGCAAGAGAGGCCCAGTACAAAGGTCATTGTGTGACCTGATTAAACCAACCCACCCCAGCAGATGTGAATTCGTGGTACCAAGTTGTGGTGCCCTTTTTGGGGGGAGGTTGTGACAGAGTGTAGAGGTGCAGCCTGGCAGGGGACACGCTGAGATGTGAAGAACCACAGAAAACAAGGGATTTAGAGAGCCAAGAATCCAGCTGTAAAGGAGATAAGTTGTGCACGGACGCGTGCGTGGGACTGAAGGTGTTTTCCAGAAACAAGGAGCAGGCAAATAAACACCCCTTTGGGGTTTAGAGGGTGTGACTCCTGGAGGAGCCTGAGGGCTGCCTCAGGGGGTGCCCTGGTCACAGCTGTGTCCCCCTGTCCCCTCAGTGTCTGGGAGATCATCGGCCAGTCGGACGGGGGCCTGTCCGTGCTCCGGACGTTCCGGCTGCTCCGGGTGCTGAAGCTGGTGCGGTTCATGCCCGCGCTGCGCCGCCAGCTCGTGGTGCTCATGAAGACCATGGACAACGTGGCCACCTTCTGCATGCTGCTCATGCTCTTCATCTTCATCTTCAGGTACCACAGGCTCCTCTCAGACTGGTGGTCCGGCTTGGTTAAGGGGCGCGGAGGTTTGAGCAGCCTCCTGTGGGACAGAGCTGCTCACAGCGCACCGTCTGCCCCTTCTCGGGATGTTCTTCAGGCAGTTCTCTGATTCTGTAGGTGGATGAAGGTCACAAAGAGGCACCAATTGCTCCTCAGGCCCCTGAGAGGCTCCTTTAGCTGTGCCTGAGGATGCTGTCACTAACTGGACTGTACCAGTGTTATATGTGGGATGGAGGTTCTACAGACCCCAAGACTTCTGTTTGTCTGACACTGTAATGATCCTTTTGTTGGAAACCAGTTGGATTAGGGAGCTGGCAATATGGTCTGTCATTTTCTAGATGAAGGAGATCCTTTTAGTGTAGAAAATGGAAATGAGATGTGAGACAGAAGAACCACATTGCAGGGTGTGATCAGTGATCAGGTCAGCGCTGGAGCAGATCCCGTGTTCCCGGGAGATTCCACTGGCACACAAAACACTGGGAGGGGAAAAGTGTCCCGAAAATCCCTGCAATCCTCCCTGCAGCCGTATTTCCCACAATAACACGTTTCTCCCCCCTCCCTCTTTCCCCACTCCAGCATCCTTGGCATGCATCTTTTTGGGTGCAAGTTCAGCCTGAAAACTGATACAGGAGACACAGTTCCAGACAGGAAGAATTTTGATTCCTTACTTTGGGCCATTGTCACTGTATTTCAGGTAAGCTCTGGGTCCTCAGGGAAGTTTTAATGTGGAATATGTGGGCTTTTTCTTTCACGGAACTCTTCCAATATGCATGAGGTTTGCACTGTGCAGTTATTAGGGCAAAGAGATTGTGTTTCTGTGCCTGTAAGCCCTGAGAGAGAAGCAATCTACTGAAATCAGCGCTGTGCATATCTCTTGTCAGTAAAAGGAAGGTCTAAGAAGGAAATCCACCCTTATTTTCCTTTTATATGATCAATAAGATCAAGACCCGCAGTCTGCTGCCCATTCTGCCCCTGTTCTGCAGACATGTCTCCTTACTCACCTTCACTCCCCCAAAAATGCACTTTGCAAACAATTTTCTGTAACTGGGAGTGACAAATACTGTCACAAATCGGAGCTGGAGGTGCTGGGAAAGCCTTTTTATAAAAGGTTGTGTCTCCTCTGCAGCCAAGATCTGGTTTGTGCCCAGAATTAGGGACACATTCCACAAGAAGCTGCTATTTCAAGGACATTCCAAAGATAAAGATTAGCCTTTTCTGTTTCAAAGCTCAGACTTGAGAGCCCAAGTGCTACAAGTGGAGCCCAGTGGAAATGACATTAAGCCAAGTTTGTCAGCAGAGCAGGTGTTTTCACCAGAGCATCAGCCGAGGTGGGAACCCGTCTGGAGCCTTCACTGTGAAAAACAGAACTTCTTGCAAAGCAGCAAAGACAAATCAGCAGCAGCCTCAGAGGTTCACATTTTTTCTCTCACCAACATGCAGATTTCTGCCTTTATCCTGGCAGTCCCTTGGGAACTGGAGCTGGCACGGAGCACGAGGGCTCAGCCCTGTGTCCCGTGAAGGTTAGGGAGTGACATGGCTCAGTGCAGCTGACTTCATGCCTGTCCCCGAAAGCCACCTTGCTTTCAGGAGGGTTTGAGGCCATTTCCATTGCAAGCACAAATTAATGTGGAACACGTGCCTGCCATCCATTTTTCTAAGGCCCCAGGATTGCTGAGCTCCAGGAAAGCCAGGAGGAAATCCCTGAGGAAGATCCCTTGCAGCGAGGCTTTGCAAAGACGTGTATTGTTTTGCCCAGCTTGTCAGTGCTTTTACCTAAAGGAAAGCACTTTGCGTCCCTGAATTTCTGAGCCACCCAATGTCATCTATCCCATCAAATTTCCTGTCCCTTACCCTTTCCTTCAGCTCCAGTTGCCTTTTAAAGAGCAGCCATGAAAGGAAACAAGATCTGTGGCCTCAGGTCTGTTATCTTCTGATGGTTATCAGAGGAGGCAATACCTCCACGAAGTGATGGGATTAGGGCCAGTGCATCCTTCAGGTTATGAAATCTGGGATCTGAACTAGTCCTGTCTGGGCAGTGAGTGTCAGACCTTCCTGCAGGCAGGGGAGGTTTGGCCAGGAGAGAGCTCTCACATGCAAAGATCTAAATAAAGGACATTTCTGCTGCCTCATCTCATGAGACCTGCGAGTGATTGTGCTCAGAAAAGGTCAAAAGCAGAGGAAGAAATGGCCAAGACAGTGTTTGAACGTAGTTGTATGTGCATGAGAGCAGTAATTGGAGTCTTGCCCTTCCCTTCCCTTCCCTTTCCTGCAGATCCTCACTCAGGAGGACTGGAATGTGGTCCTGTACAACGGGATGGCATCGACCTCCTCGTGGGCAGCTCTCTACTTCGTGGCCCTGATGACCTTTGGGAATTACGTGCTCTTCAACCTCCTTGTTGCCATCCTGGTAGAGGGATTCCAGGCAGAGGTGAGGGGTGGGAGCAGAGGGAGGGAGAGCACTGACACACACACACGTGTAGGGATGGGTCCATGTCAGTGCAACATCCTGCCGTGCACACAGCCCAGAATTTGAACTCCAGGGGTGTAGATGAGCTGGGTTGGGCATGGGAAGCTCTTGAATTCAGTCTCTGTAATTAATGCCCACTGGATGTGTCATGGGACTGGGGACAGCAGGATTTTGGGTGACCTGCTACAGGGTCTGTTGTGTGACCTAGAAGAACGAGCTTAGCATTGATTTTACACACCTGATGTCCCATTTATCCTGTGGGGTTTGTTTCCATTGGCAAACCTCAGACCTTCTCTATATTCCAGCCAGTTCCAGTGACGTGGACCAGGCAGAGTGTGAGCTGGGTCTCAGCCCAGGCCTTTCCTTGGGTCCCATCTGTGTTATTCAAGGCTGGTAACACAAATAGCTGTTCAAAAGCTGCATTTCAAGGTTTCAAGCATTCAATTTTGAGATATTTAGGATGATGCTTTAAGGCAGAAGAAAGATTTCTCCTCTCAGCAACCCCACATTCTGCAGGAATCTCTGTAGGGAGCAGATCCCGCTCCTTGCCTGCCCTCCTGGAGGTTCAGTCACGTGCTGATGGGAAGGCAGAGCTCTCTGAGTGCCTGATTACTGAGCCAGCCAAATGGCTGTGCTTTAATCCCAGCCCTGATGGCTCCTCTCAGAGCTGCTACAGAGCGTGATTTCAGTGTGTGTAAGCCGTGGGTCTCCAAGCTTGTGTTACTCACTCAGCACTGCCTCGGAAAAGGCCACCAACCACAGGCATGACATTTGCAGGGCACATTTTGCTCTCCACTTCCATTTGTTATAAACTCTGACATCGAGCCTGTGGGCTTGTCAGTTGTCCCAGAGAGAGGAATTAGCTGTGCTGCAGAAACCCCTTCTCAGGGCTGCATTCAGCTACCAGGGCTCGAGCCTTGCACTTCAACTCCTGTAATCCTGGACTGGTTTGGGTGGAAAGGGACCTTTCCCTGTGGTTCCATGGACAGGGACACCTTCCACTGGACCAGGTTGCTCAGAGTTCCAGCTCTGGCTGTAAAACAAAGATGTTTACAGTCTCCTTGGGCAACTCCCAGGAAGAACTGTCAGTGGAGCTGGGTTTTCTTTTGTCACCCTTGCTTCTCTTGGTAGGTTGGCAATGTGGAAGTGCCCTTTGACTCTTTTTGGGGTTGTTCTCAGCAGTCACAGGAGACACTGAGGGCACTTCTCCTGCCTTTGCTCAGGTGTTTTTTTCACTGACTCCTGGGAGACCTGAGAGGGAGCATGTGAGAGCTGCTCTGAACTCAGAACCATCAGCAGTGTTTCAGCAAGGGCAATAAAAGCTGTCCTGTGAATCACAGGGCATGCTCTCAGTTCGATTTCAGGTTCTGCTCTGCCTATGGAGCAAGTTTTGCCAGGAGCATCCCTAGAAGAGAACAGGCTTAAATGGCCACAAACCCACTCTTGGTACATTTGTGCTCAGTCCAGCAGGCAGCCAGACTTCAAGCAGGACCATAATTGCATGTTTGTGCTTACATTGTTCCCGTGTCGCTTTGAAATCTACCCCGGAGCTGCTCTGGGAAAGCAGGCAGACCTTCCAAAATTGTGCACGTCTTTCATCCACTCTGCACTGGTTTTCTGCTCTAAAACAGAGAAGATGAATAAGGGAGCTCAGGCCTTTCCAGTCATCCTGGCTGTTTGGCCGCTCTGGTTTGCCATCCATCACAGATAAAATTAAGTTCACTGCCACTTCAGCACTGTGTCTCTGGAAACCATGGTGATTTGTACAGGCACCAGTGAGGGAACTGTGCTCCTTTTTCTGGGATCAGCTGCTTTAATCCAACCATTTGCTATCAATTTACACAGATTTTCTGCAGTGTTGATGAATTCAGCCAAAGTCATGCTGACAGTCTGCTGGAATCTCTCCCCCAGCAAGGAGAACCTGAGGATAAGCATTTCTGTCCCAGGCTGATCATTTTTGGTAGCAGATATGTACAAAAGGGAAAATTAACTGGACTTCCATCAGGAAAGCAGGGTCAGGGTGGTTGGCTGTTCTCTGCCCCGAGATGCTGCTGTGCTGCCTCATTCCCTCTGCCTCAGCATCGGAGTTGTCAAGAGATTTCCTAATACAGTCTCCTGAAGGGAGCAGACCAGGGCTGGGGTTTCACATCTGAGTCAAATTTAAAGTGCTTCCAAACTAAAGAAGAAAAACCCTTCAGCATCTTTTGACATCAAACCCCAAGTGCTTTGAGCTGGGATCATGGGGAGTGAAAATCTGGACCCCCAGCCATGCCAGTCCTCCTGTGCTTACAGCTGTGCTTGGGTGTTCCCTGGGAATCACTGCTCCATGAGGCTGGGAAGTGCAGGAAACACATGGCAGGAGCAGCAGTGACAACCACAACATCATCCTCTCCGGGCAAGTGTGAAAATGAACCAAAACATCAACCCTTGGGGCCACACTGAAACTGACCACTGGGAGCAGAGGTACCTCTGAGCTGCTGAGTAATCAAATTAATTGGGCCTGTTAATTATCCCCCTCCTCCCTGCAGGGTGATGCCAATAGGTCAGACACAGATGAGGACAAGACATCTGCCAACTTCGATGATGACTTTGAGAAGCTGAAGGACCTCCGAGCAACAGGTAGGGGTTTGTGTCTCCATTTCCCTGGGATCTGAGAGCTCTGGCTCTGCTTCCAAACCTTTCCACGCAAACTTATGGAGGGGAAGTGGAAGAATCCATTTGATTTGCCAATTAATCAGATAGCTAAGTCCACAGAGCCGCTCTGCAAAGGGAAAGCCAAATGAGCATTGATATTTCCTTTAAACAGATGTTCCTTCTAATTTAAACTCCACGAGAATGTTTTGCTCTGTCTCATCATTTCTCCTGCATCATTCCCACCGAATGGTTTGCTGACAGCAATGTTCTCACCCTACTTCCCAGCAGCTTTGCAAATCAATCATGTTCTCATCTGTTCTTTTTGGTTTCCCACACTAATGCATTTGGGTGAGGTTTGATTGATGGCAGTGTGGCTGCTCATTTGTGTTCCAGGAGGGGCTGGCAATCGATCTGAGGTAAGGCCACACTGTACCAGAGCACTGAAACCGTGCAGTGGTAGGTGACAGCCTTCACTCTTTGCAGCCAGAGAGGTGACAGGAAGGGATCCCATATTTTTACAGAGTGAATGGCATGAGGGTAAACAGGAGCCACTTTAGTTCCTCTCCACTTGGATTCCCAGCTTGGGCTCTGTTGGGATTACTTGAAATGCTTCTAAAGCAGGTTTTGTTTCCACCAAGGAAATGATATTGATTGTGGTGAGCAGATGGAACTCAGCTGAGGAAGGGGCAGAGTAATTTGTTGGGGGATGCTGAGACAGAGCTTGATCACAACAAGGTGATGGAGCTGCTCAGTCTGCAGATGAAGCAACAAATCCCAAACACCAAGTGATCAGATGTCCATTGCAAATGGTTGGCAAGGAACCCACGGCACAACTGCACTGGCTTTGCACCAACTTTCTCCTCCTCCCCAAAAGTGTATCTCCACTCTGAATCCCAAGGAACAGTGAGCAAAAGAAGCTTTCTGAAGGTGTTCAAGGCCAGGTTGGACAGGGATTTGAGGAACATGATCTGGTGGGTGGCATCCCTGCATACGGCGGGGGGGGTGGAAGAAGATGAGTTTTAAGGTTCCCCTCCAACCATTCTATAATTCCGTGATTCCTTTGGAGGGCAGTGAGTTCCAAGTCCAGGCAGGACTAAAGGCCTCTTAAGAGGTTGTGACATTTGCCTGATGCCTTTTAACACAGTGGGGGTGATGTTATCTTGTCTATTCAGCTGGAGAAGAGGAGATTGAGGGGAGACATCATTGCAGGTCCAGCTTCCTCAGGAGGGGCAGGCACTGATCTCTGCTCTGGGGGGACCAGGGACAGCACCCAGGGAATGG
>JAWWEU010000034.1:14586098-14599084 GCA_035583155.1 Acropternis orthonyx | reverse complement strand
ATGATGCTCTGGGGCACAGGGAGTGACTCTTGGGGATGGGCCTGTGCAGGGCTGAGGGTTGGACTGGATGGTCCTTGGAGGTCCCTCCCAACTCAGCACGTTCTGTGGTTCTGTGATTTGGAACAGTGATTTGCACAGCTGAGCCTTCCCCTCGTGTCCTCTCTGCCCTGCCCCCAGAGATGAAGATGTACTCCCTGGCCGTCACCCCGAACGGGCACCTGGAGGGCAGGGGCTCCATGCCCCCCCCCATCATCCTGCGCACAGCGGCCACCCCGATGCCCACCCCAAAGTGCTCCCCTCACATGGACTCCGTGCACTCCTTCGTGGACTCGAGGAGAGGCAGCAACGCCTCGCTGGAGCCCGCGGGCTACGATCAGAAGTCCTTGGTAGGTTCCTGTTGCCAACAAGGCTCCCTCGGGGCAGGGGCACGACGAGGGGCGCGGGTGACGTGCGTGGGACTGCGAGTGTGTGTGTGCACGTTGCTGGGAAATGAAAGGGAGGGTGACAGAGGGGAGAAGCCTGTGGAAAGGCAGGGGGAGAACAGAGTCTAGAGGGAGAAATGAAGGGGTGTGCAGTGCTGGGGAAGGGCAGTGACAACCTTACAGTCACGCACAGTGAGTGCATGAAGAGGGGAGACAGGGATGCACCAGGATTCAGTGTTTTCCTGCTTGGAAGGCCATGCCAAGCCACCTTCCCAACCTGAGACAAGTTGTAAGTTCACACAGTCATCCCAACCCTCCCTCTGAGGGGGAGCAGGAATCTTTTCCCGGCCACGCTGGCCGCTTGTGGTGTCTCAGAGAAGCTGCCAAGCATTCCTGTGGGATGAAGCCTCTTTCCTCCCTGGGAGTTTGGGGGTTGTATCTTCGATTTACATTGTACGAAGGGCAATGAGGCATCATTTGTCCTTCCCAGCTCGGCAGCTGAGCTCCGGTTCCAGCAGCCCTGTTGGAGGGGAAGCAGAGGGACCAAGGAATGAGCTGGTGGATTGCCACCAGGCACAGCCCGTGGAGCTCTGCCCTGGCAGCTGGCTGTGTTTGCCTGCAGCAGGGGAGGGGGGGCCAGCTCTGTGTAAACAGGGAGCAGGTTCAGAGGCAAAGTGGATTTCTCTGTCCCGTCCCTCCGCTCCGTGCCCGCAATATCATGTTCACATCAGGGCAGCAGAGCGTGAAGGCACTTCATGCAGAGGCAGAGCCACAATGCCCCCTTGGTAAAGCTGCTTAGTCAACATAACGCTTCTGAAAAGAAAATAGAGATGACTGTTGTTTGCCTTGGGCTTTCATGGGATTGTGAGTTGCTGGAGAGGGTTGTTCAGAGTTTGAATCCTTTCTCGGAGAGCACGTCAGTGCCACCAGCCAAAGGCAGGTGAAGCAGTCAGGGAACGGGTGCTCAGCTCTGAGGAGGAGGAGGGAGGTGGTTTTCCTTGCTTTGTGCTAGGAAGAAGCCATGGAGGGAAAAGGAGTTTTCCTTCTGGCTTTTCTGGGCTGACCTCAAGTTCTCTCAGCCCGGAAAAGCGCACTGGGCACACCCTGATCTGGGCCAGGAATTTGAGTAAAACAAATAGTCATTCCACTTCTTTATGCATTGAATTGAAGAGAAAATACTGGAAATAGGGGCTCCATTCCCAAGAAACATTTGGGTGACTCAGGTGCCAGGGCACCGTTGGAAATCGGGGGAGCTGTGGGCTGAGACCACTTGAGAAAAGAAAATGCCACTTCGGCAACCGTGTCTTTGGGTTCAGTTTTCATGGAGAGTTGGTGTTGTGGGGACGGTGGGAAGACACAGCACAGAGGCTGGGCAGCTGTGCTCCAGGTGCAGCTCAGGAGTACCTCCAGCATGGCTTTGGGTGCTTGGCTCCCATCTCACGGCACTGGCCTGGCGGAATCGGAGCGGGGAGGAAAGCTGGGAGGGGAAGGCAAGACTTGCGACAGGAAGGGTTTCGCGACTCGGCCAAAACGCCGTCCTGCAAGCAAACCCTCAAGTGCCTTTCCTCTCTCCCAGTCCAGCCTCCGCAGTTCCCCTTGCGCCAACTGGGGCACCGGCAGCAACTGGGGGAGCCGCCGCTCGAGCTGGAACAGCCTGGGCAGAGCCCCGAGCCTCAAGAAGAAGAACCAGTCGGGGGAGCGAGAGTCGCTGCTCTCGGGGGAGGGCAAGGGCAGCACGGACGACGACTCGGACGACGCCAAGTCCAGCACGGTGAGCCGGCCCTCGCTGCCGCGGCGGGCGGAATCCCTGGATTGCCGCGGCTCCCCGGAGCCGGCCGAGCTGCTCCCGCCACCCCCCGGGCGCCACGCGCTGCCCCCCGAGTGCCAGGACTGCAACGGCAAGATGGTGCACGTGCCCAGCGAGCTGTTCCTGCGCGTGGACGCGCACAAGGAGGACGCCCTGGACTACGAGGACGACATGGAGGATGTGAGTGGAGGGGCAGGTTGGGATTTGCTCGCGTGGCTTTCCCGCTGGGAAATGGCGGAATGTTGGCTGGCTGTAGGCAGCGCCAACCCCGATGCCAGGGATGGACCCTCACTCCCTAAAGGGGCTCCTCTCTGAGCTGCTGAGTTGGCCTCTGGCTGTGTCTCCCACGAGGGGATGTGCATCCATTTGCCTCGGGTTTGGGCCCATTAAGATTGTCCCACTGTCCCAGGACGCCTCCAAAACTGAGCTGTGGACACAACAGTTGGTGAATGCCTTCACTCACAGGAGTCCTTTAGAGACTTGAAAGCCTAAAAAGAATGTTTTCTACTTGACTTCTTGGTTGTTTCAGGCCTTTTTGGTTTTGGCACAACTTTGGATGTCCAAATGACACCTGCCTTGAGGCCTTGCTTTGTCACGTCCATCTCTCACTGTACAACAGCCCCTTTCTTCCATCCCTTTCCTCCCTGTTTTGATGGACAAGTGTGACAATGCCCAGCTCAGCTCTGTCCCAAAGGCTGTGAAATCCCATGTACTGCCCCCCGTTTCACAAAAACCCTGTGAAAGTTGAAGAGGCAGGAAAATAAAAGAGGAAGAAAAGGTGTTTCTCCTTTTTTATCCAGAGTTACTGCTACCGGATTCGCAAAGTCCTGGAGCCCTACAAACCCCAGTGGTGCAAGACCCACGAAGATTGGTCCCTCTACTTGTTTTCCCCACAGAATAGGTAAGAAATGCCAGGGAAATGCCAGCCCAGCAGGTTTTTCTGGTCATGGAATGCTTCATTCCTGGTGAGTCTTCCCGTGAGGAAACTCCCTCTGATACAGAAGCACTGAGAGGGTTTTAGAAATCCAGTTCCTGATTTTGAGGCAACTCTTTCTGTTCCATATGGGCAGAAGTGTTGTGGTGGTTCACTCCACTGTCTAGGAAGAAGGGTGGTTTAACCAGCACTAATAATAATTAATAATTAGTGATAATCGTGGCTGAAAAGTGGAGACACTGGCTCAGCACCTGGGGAAGGCTTTTGGGTAGGAGTCTCTTACTGCCCAAACATCTGAAGGACCTTTTTCTCCCCACCATCTCTTCAGGTTCCGGGTGATGTGCCAGAAGGTCATTGCCCACAAAATGTTCGATCACGTGGTGCTGGTCTTTATATTTCTCAACTGCATCACTATTGCCCTGGAGAGACCAGACATAGACCCCCAGAGCACAGTGAGTACCTGGGTCTTCTTCTGCCTTGATCCACCATCCACACCTTCATCTTCTCAGGGCAAGACCCTGCAACAGAAAAGATGTTTGTTTTCTCAGTTGCCTCCTTCCGTTTGTTCTGTGTTTTACAGGAAAGGATATTCCTAAGTGTTTCTAATTACATCTTCACTGCAATCTTTGTGGCTGAAATGATGGTTAAGGTAATTACATCTTCATTCCCTGGCCCACGGCGAGGCCTGGCAATGACCAGAACGTGGCACAGTTATGATCTGGGTGAAGATTTAAATGTCTCTCTTCTCGTGGCTGTAGGTGGTAGCTCTTGGCTTTTTCTCTGGGGAGAACACCTACCTGCAGAGCAGCTGGAATGTCCTGGACGGAATCCTGGTCTTTGTGTCTATCATTGACATTATTGTGTCCATGGCATCAGCAGGAGGAGCCAAAATCCTGGGTGTCCTTCGTGTTTTGAGACTTCTGCGGACCTTGAGACCTCTCCGGTACGTGCTGGTACATCAAAGAGATTGGAAAAATGCACGTGGCTCCATCAAGGTCTGGCTTAATAACACAAACCCCAGAAACACAATATGGGTAGAAGCATCTTTGGGGAGCACTAAACCAGTGAAACTGTTTGAAAACAGTGCGATGAGCTGTAGTTCATCTTCTCTGGCACAGAAACGAACGGCTGGAGCTGGGAGTGAGAGGTGTTCTCGTGCTCGGGCAAGGAGGGCGGGCAGTGCCTCCCCACGCTGGGCTTTCCAAACCAGCCTGGCTCCTTCTTAAACTGCACAACCCCTCAGCCATTCCCTGCCCTTGGTGGGGGGAGGAATTGGCAATTGAACATGTGCTGACAGGGATTTGATAAGCTCCAGCATCGTTCCCTGCTCACAGCACTGCGAAACAATTCCTGCCTCAGCCAGGCAGAGCTTTCAGCACGGAGAGAAGGGGCAGGGAGAGTTTGTACCGAGGTTGTGATTATGCAGTAACAAGGAGTGATCATGCTTCGGGGTGGTTTTATCGCTCCTGGCTCCTGTTTCATTTCCATCCTGCTTGGCAAAGGAGCACAAGCCTTCTTTTAAGGAAATGTGAGGGGAAATGAGATAGTCACCTCAAAACCTGCAGGCTTTCTGGAACAAAGCCGTGCTCGTGGGAGTGACAGCAAGAGCCAATCCTTCCGGCCCAGGACCACGAAACAGCAGCCTTTGCTGCTCTGTATTTCCTCAGGGACAAGTAACTTCGTGTTTGTGTCTGCTCTCCTGCTCCCATGCCCTGTTCTGCTGGGGGCACTGGGGTGCCCTGGCAGTGCTGGCTCACCAGAGTCACCCTGGCAGCACCTCAGAGCACTGCCTGACCCACATAACTAGGAACAGAATTCAGGGCATAGGCTGTTCCTAAGGAAAGGTAAAGGGAAAAGAGGGAATTAGTCTTTGAGAATAACTAGGCCAGGTCCTATGAATAGAAAGGAATTCATCACCTCTCACTACGGGCTCGCTTAGCACAGCCTCTCCTGGGCTTCCTCCAGGGACCATTCCTAACACTTTGGAGGTGCAGTTCAGACTCCACGTGATTTCTCTCAAACAAGACCCCCTGGAAAGGCCCTTCCCCTGCAGGACACAGCTCTGCTCTTTCCACAAAGGCACCGTTCTGTGCGAGCTCCAGCCCCCTGCAGGGACTCACCTGTCCCCTCTGCAGCCCCCTCTGGAAAACAGCTTTGGTGTTCTCCACTCAGAGCACCCTCCTGCCCCTCCCCAGGGCAGGCTCCTGGGGCTGGTGGCACTCAGGTGTGCCAGCACGGTTTTCAGACACCCGTGGGAGAGTCCTTCTCCAGGAAAGCAACACACTTGTTCTCCAGAACACCCAAATGCTTCAGAGCAGTCCAGGCTTCTGACATCAAACTGCTCCCTAGCAGGGCTGACCCGTGGCTGGACTGCTCACAGGTTAATGTCAGCTCAGAGTCAGGTCAGGAGCTAATTAGGAAGCAAATTGGAATTACTTTGAAAAGTTGTCACGAGACCCAGCCCCCTGCTCCTCCACCTGCAGAAAGAGCTCCAGATGTGCTCTCCAGTGCCACTGTGAAGCTGTTACCCATGCTTTTGAGGAAACTCCTGCCTGGTGTGAGCCCCTCTGGCTTGGATCAGAGCCCTCAGAGGGATCAGATAGCCCCATAATGGGAACTCTGTGATATTCTGCCCCCAGAGCTCGCTCTGACCAGCAGTAGCCCAGCTCTGCTGACAGAGTGTCTGACAGGGTTGTAATTCCAGCTGATGTGACTGGGAATGTTCTGGCTGTCCAGATCAGTCACTAATTGTCTCTGAATGCTGCCTGCAGGTGGAGGAGGGTTGTGTCAGCCTCACTGCAGCCCAGAGGAGAGCAGAAGCAGCTGGATAATAGCAGGTCGTGCATAAAAATTAAAAGCTTCACTGCCTTGTCATTTTTTTCCAGAGTCATCAGCAGAGCCCCAGGTCTGAAGCTGGTGGTGGAAACCTTGATCTCCTCCTTGAGGCCTATTGGGAATATTGTTCTCATCTGCTGTGCTTTCTTCATTATTTTCGGGATTTTAGGCGTCCAGGTAGAGTATTGGCCTCACCATTCCCATCTGTAAGTGACTGCTGCGAAGAGAAGCTGGTTTTCTCACTGCTGGGGTGAAGGTGGAAGTAATGAGGTTAAATATCTCCAAAAGAGATTTCAGTTAGCAAAGGAGAGCCAGGCTCTAGGAGAAATGCTCCAGGGTGGGGTTGGCATCTGCTCACTGGAAGGTTCTCAGGATCAGAAGAGCAGACAGACCTCCCTGAGGGGCAGCACAGCACCAGCTCAGCCTGCCTGAGGGGAGGGGACAGACAAATTCCCAAGATCCCTCCAGGCATCGTGTGCCAGGATCCGTAGCATGTCTCGTCCCCAGGTGGGAGATTGTCACCCTCCCAACAAGCCAGGATCACCTTCCTTCTGGGTCTGGGGCAACACAGCAATGTCTCAGGGCTGAGGTTTCCCCAGGGGTGTTCCCAGCCCTGTGTGAGCTCAGAGGAAAGGAGAAGAATTCCCACCTGGCAAACAACTCCACTAAGGGCAAGAAAGATAAACCAGAGAACAGACTTTTCAAAGTTGCTTATTTTTGGGTTTGCTTTTTTTTTTATTATTCCTTTTTTTTTTTGTGCTTCTCAAATGCAGCTTTTCAAAGGGAAGTTCTACTACTGTGATGGTCCTGATGTCAAAAACATCACCACGAAGACCGACTGCACCAACGCTCGCTACAGATGGGTGCGGCGCAAGTACAACTTCGACAATCTGGGACAGGTAAAGTCCTCATTGCTGGGATTTCTGTGCCAGCTTTTAGTCAATGAACACCCAAAATGTGGTGCTTGAGGAGGGTGTGGAACCTCCATCGTGCGAAGTTTCCAAGAACAATGTCATTAATTCAGCTCTCAGTGCTGGGTTAGTGGTCGGACACGATGACCTGAGGGGTCTTTTCCACCCTAAATGTTTCTGTGGTTCTATGAGTAAAATTTTCTCTGGGTAAATAATGCTATGGGTAATAAAATTCTATGGGTGGAATTGACCTCCTGGAGAGAGATTTCCTAGAGTTGTGCAATTCCTTGCTTATAGGAGAGTGTTGTCCTGAAGCCACTGCTTTGGGATGCAGTCCCTCTTGGATGGACCTCAGCTGTCCCTTTTAGTCTCTTGATTCCTTGCTGCTATGATTGCAAATGAAAAAAGTGCTTTATAGTGGCTGAAAAGCAGGCCAGCCCACAGCAGGAGCTGGGATATATCCCTGCCTTCTAAAACTGTTGGGCCAGCCTGAAATACTGATTTTTAATCCTGCTTTGGTGACCAGCCAGCCCAGTGTGTCTGAGCAAAAACCAGCCTGTGTGAGGGAAAAGGAGCATCACCAACCATGGTCTGCTCCCTTTTGAGCCAAGTTTGGAAACAGGTAAAAGTAAAGCACAACCTGCTGCATTTCTCCACCAGCTCCAGGCCAGGTGATGTGTTTTGAGCTGTGGGTTGGTTTTGGTGAGGGTTGTCCGGTTCTGGTGTCTTTTCTGGGGGCTGAAATGCAAGAGCAATGTCTTCTGTCTTCTTCCAGGCCCTCATGTCCCTGTTTGTGCTCTCCTCCAAGGACGGGTGGGTGAACATCATGTACGACGGCTTGGATGCCGTGGGCATTGACCAACAGGTACATGTCCTGCACAGCCCGGGGGGTTGCCCTCAGAAGTCTCATGCCTGGGTGGCCCTGTTGGTTTTGAAGTCCCAGGAAAGGGCAGAGTTACAGGACCTTTGAGGTCCTGACTGCTCACTGAGCTGCCAAGGCTTTCCATTCTCCACTGAGCTGCTTTTACAGTGGCTGCGCCCCACGTAGTACAAGCAAGCACTGATGGGGCTTTTAATGAGAACGAGGGTCCTTGAGGACGGGAAACAACCAGGAATGTTGTGGAAGGGACATTCAGTTGGTGTGTTATGAGGCATTTCCTAAGGAAAGTCAGGAGTCTCCCATTAGCACCCCATAGTAGCTGCAGTAACACTTTGTAGATAATTTTCCCCAGCTTCTGAAGATCTCACAACAACTGAGAAACACGAGCCCACATGTCAGAAGAAGAATCTGGAGCCTATCTTTAGCTGGAGTGGGATGATGCACATCCACTGAGCTTTATCTTTAGCTGTATGAAATAAATAACCGAGTCCTGTAAGCCAGCTTAGGGTGGGTTTTACACCAAAAGTAAAACTGTAGTCAGGGAGGAGGCGAAGGAGAGGAAGCTGTTTGGGGACAAGCCTCCTCCCAGCCCACAGTGCACGAGTGTCCTGCCCTAAAACCCTGACTTACACACGTCTCGTCTGTGCCGCTTCTCCCTTGTTTTTTAACTCCCCACCAGCCCATCCAGAACCATAACCCCTGGATGCTTCTCTACTTCATCTCCTTCCTGCTCATCGTCAGCTTCTTCGTGCTCAACATGTTTGTGGGGGTGGTGGTGGAGAACTTCCACAAGTGCCGGCAGCACCAGGAGGCGGAGGAGGCGCGGCGCCGGGAGGAGAAGCGGCTCCGACGCCTGGAGAAAAAGCGCAGGAGTAAGGAGATGTACCTGTCTGGTCGGTAGACTGCCTTACAAACCCAAATCTTTCTGAGCCCTGCCTGCTCCCAAAGCCAGATTTTTCGTTTTCCTTTGGTTTTGTTTCCGTGGGGTTTCAAGAGGTTGTGTTGCTTTCGTTACCTCTCTGGTGGTGCCTTAAGCCTCGGGTTGCCGACGCCTTGGAGTTGTCCTGCACAAGCCTGGTGGGAAGCATTGCCTGTTTACCTGGCTGGGGGGTAATTCCTTCTCTGAGCACGGTCCCCTGTCCCAACTCTGGATGGTCAGGGGTGTCCCCAGCACCTCGGTGGGGAGCTGGAATGCTCCCCCCCCATGCCTGGAGGGCACTCTGGGGGGCAGCCTGTGGCTTAACGTGCCGCTTTGCATCCGAGGGCGGTGGTGGTGCTGCTGGTTTGGTTCCATGGTTCTTTTCTTGGACCAAGCAGTTGTGATGCTTCTGGAGAGTCCTGGCGCATGGCCCCGCATGCCACGCTGCATGAGGGCATGGGCACACCCCGGGGAGAGGGGTGCAGGAATTCCCCTCTGGAAAATGTCCATTACAAGAGATGCTGAGCAGCGTGTGGGACTCGCTTTGTCCTTGCCAAGGGTTTCCATGGAAACAGTGCCTTTAGGGTGCAATGAAAGGCCTTGAGGCAAAATCTGCTTCTCAGGGCATCCGGTGGGGACCATCAAACCAGACCAGAGAAAGGCCTGAGCCTGTGCTCCCTTCCTGGCCCAAACCTGGGTTAACCCTCACCTCCACTGCTCCTTGGCAGGCTCCACCTGGGACAAGCTGCCTGTAGCATCTTGGGGGGGTGTTTCCAGGAAAACTGCCGGGTAACCTGCCATACCAACCTCCCAGAAGTTCTAGTGAACAGGGATAACCTTGCATTAGATGCTGGCAAGTGTTTTTGGGGGTAAAATGATGGAACGTGCCCGCTGTGATCAAAGATGGGCTTTAGGCTGGGGTAAGGCTGGAGTGCTCCAGGCCCTGCTTACCTCAGCAGTGCTGTGGCACTTTGCCTGGCTGGGTGATCTCCTGAAAGGACCTAATATTGTGACCAGTTTTCTCCCAAACATCAAGCCATAGGTATCCATTTTCAGCTGGGAAAACAGCCTTTAGCCCAGCTCTAAGGACACAGAAGACAGAGGAGAAACCCCATCCCATTCCCTTTATCCCTCCAGGCTGCTGTATCCCTGTATCTCTTGCCCCTGTGGTCCTCTTGAGAGCCACGGGAGACTAAATGTGTCCACCATGGTCTCCACAGGCTGAGCTGACACCACGGTGAAGTCCAAGCCCAGTTCATTTTAGCCAGCTGTGAGTCAAGTAGCTGGGTTAAAATAAAGTCTAGCTCTAACTAGCCGGAGTTTAGAGTTTAGAAGAGTTTAAATGCAATTTCATTGCCCTTTTCCTGTTTTGGTTTTTGAGCTGGAGGGTGGAAATCCTGAAGGCAGCGTTTCTAGCACAGTGAGGAAAATCAGGTTCAGGCTCCCAGGGGGTCCTCCTGCTTGTGCAGCATTTCTGCTCCAATGTGCTGACCAAGAAGACATTCAGATAAACTCAAATTCTATATGAAATAAAGAAAAAAAAAAAAAAAAGAAGGTGTTGTACAAAGAATCCTTCGATAAAATAGACCAGGGCACAGGTAAGGAGGCACAGCTCAGGCAGTTGCTGTTCCTGATTAGGAAGTAAATCTTATTAAGAGCCTGGCTGTGACTCACTGTTTGGACAGGGAAAAGAGCCGTGTCAGAGTGATGGACACTGTGACATTGCCCCTCCTTATCCAGCTGTCCCCAAGGACACGCTCAAGGGGGTATTTCAGGCCCAGGCATTGCACACAGGAGGGCTGTAACATTCCACTGAGAGCACACAGGGAGGAGGACAGATTTCTGGAAGGTGATCAAGGCAGTACAGCAACTGAGAAGCTGAACAACTTGGCCATGTGCTGGGCTTCCAGAAGGTTCCCTGAGACTGGCTGGCTCTACCTGCCTCTGTTCAACAAGGACAGCTTGGCACCCAAATTTGAGCAGTTTAACCAGGTGAAACCAAGTATCTGGTACCTATTTTGGAAGATTGCTATTGGCATTTTAACGGACTGGTCTTTTATTTCAGTGGGAGCAGTTTTCACCTCCTGGGTAACTGGGAAGGTGATGGATTTGCTGGTAAACCGTGGCAGACTCAGAAAGATGTGAGCTGTGCTTGGTGCCACGCGTGGCAGGGCCTCTTTGGGGTCTGTGTGTGTGTGTGTGCAGGGTGGGGTGGCAGCTTCCCCTGCTTCCATGTGTGCCAGCCCTCTGTGTGCCACCCCCTGGGGCAGCAGGTGACACCGCGGGGCAGGGTGGGCACAGCGAACCAGGAGCCTCCCTGGGAAGGCTGGGTTAGAGCCCTGCTTTTAATTCACTTCCTACCAAAAGCAGGAAGAATTAGGGCTGTTAACAGGAGCAAAATCCAGCATAGCCCACAGATGTCCTGTCAGGGCAACTCGTGTCCATCTGGGCTTGCTGGCACCTTGTCTCTGTGTCCTGTCTGCTGTCTGTGATGCCCCCTGTGCTTCTGTGGCATCTGTCCATCCTGCACACACAGGAACATCCCACGGAGCCATGGCAGGCTTGGACTGGAGCCTGGGAATGGCTTAAACCTCAGCTTAGCAGCGCCTGGATGGTCCCATCCCAGCAGGTCCCAGGGATGAATCCCAGGCTACGCAGAGGGATTGCTCCATGCAGGACACAGCCCTGCAGCAGGACACACCCCAGGCAGGTGGGCTGGGGGCTCTCCATGCCTGGTTTGGGGTGGTTTTGAGCAGGAAGGTCCCTCTCAGCCCACACCTCTGCTGGCAGACACCACCTCAGAGCCCTCCAAAGGGGTTCTTTCCCATCTGAGGGCCACTTTCCTGGAGGGATTGGGACAGGGTGACAGCAGGTTGGCTCTGCTCACAGGAGGAGAGAGGGCAGGGGGTGGAGTTCACTGTAGAAATGCATTTGATGTGGTTTTAGAGGCAGAACTGCACAGTGAACTTTTGTATGTGAAGAGAAAATTTTAGGATTAAACCAGAATATTTTCCTGACACAGTCACTGCTCCGTCCCCTGGACCTGGGTGGGGGGGGGGGAGTAAGTGGAGTGTAATTTAAGAGTCCTGCTGCTCCCAGCCTTTTAATGAGGTTCTCAGAAAACAGACCCAAACCAGCCTCCCCAGATTGAAGTTTTTCATTAAAAACACGTGGATCAGCTTGATCTTCTCTGCCTCAGGATATGGGGCCAAATCCAAGTGTCTGGGATCTGCTGGGAAGGGAGCACATGTGGTGTCAGGCCAGCTCTGGGCTTCAGAGCCTGGAGGGGGGTCTGGATGACACTGGGTGCCAAAAGCAGGGCAGGAAAAGCTGGAAAAGCTGGGAATCACAGAATCACAGCCCAGGGAAGGTTCTGGCTGGGGAGCAGGGAGTGCCTTTCGGTGGTGTCACTGTGTCAGTGGTCCCAGGGAAGACCCCAGAACCTGAGAACTCCGAAAAAGAAACGCTTTTTCCTGATTTCTTGTGGCCACAGCCGTGTTTCTCCAAGGCATTTCCCAAGAGAGCTGTGTCTGGGAATTGTGGAAGGAAGAGGCCAGTTTTAAGACCCAGCAGAGCTGCCTCTCAAAGCACTGACTGTAAACCTTCCTCTGGAGGGGAACAATCCTGGGCAGCACCCAGTGGGATTTAACTCAGTGCATCCTCTCTGTATCCAGCAGAAACATTTGAGCTGTAAGTAAAATTTCGGGCACTGTGTAGCCGAGTGTTTAGTGTTTCCAACTAGGGAATTATCAGACCATCTCCTTTTTTTTCCCAGGCAGCTGCAGGTACAGAGCTGCTCTGTGCCAAGCATGGATAAACCCATTAGGGCTTTCTAATGTTTCATGCAGAGGATTGTAATGGAGGAGCTGTAGCTGGGAATTATAATGCCAACCAAAACGCTTTTAAGCCAGGAGACGCTGCTTCATTAATTTTCATGTCAGCACAATCACAAGCAAAGAAGTTTAAATGCTCTGCAGGGAGGTGAGATTCAAGCATTATCCAACATCTGGAACTGGGGGTGAGAAAGGGCTGTGGTTTTCTTTTTCTTATTTTTGATGGTTTCTCCTGGCTGTCCCTCATTTCTACAAGTTCAGACCAGCAGCTGAAGGGAAACTTGTTTGTGGTTGATGCAGAGGGACTATTTACAGGGCATGGAGTGACAGGACTAGGGGTGATGGCTCCAAACTGAGAGGTTCAGATTGGATATTGGGAAGGAATCCTTCCCTGGGAGGGTGGGCAGGCCCTGGCACAGGTTGCCCAAAGAAGCTGTGGCTGCCC
>JAWWEU010000034.1:14568703-14579069 GCA_035583155.1 Acropternis orthonyx | reverse complement strand
GGCACCCTGTGCCAGGGCCTGCCCACCCTCCCAGGGAAGGATTCCTTCCCAATATCCCATCTATCCCTGCCCTCTGGTACTGGGAAGCCATTCCCCTTAGCCTGTCCCTCCAGGACATTGTCCAAAGTCTCTCTCCAGATCTCTTGAAGCCCCTTCAGGCACTGGAAGGGGCTCTGAGGTCTCCCTGGAACACATGGACACCCCAGCTCTGTTTTTGCCGTTATTAACACGAACTGGTGTGGGAAGTGCTCGGGATGTTCAGCCGCTCTCTGGGCCCTGCCAGGATGCAGCAAACGTGCCACATGTAGGAACAGATGCAAGAGAGATGGAAACCCTCCCTGAGGATCTGAGCCCAGATTTCCTCTCTGGATGTTCCCTCCAGTATTTCCCAGCCCTGCTGACTGGGATTTGCTTGTCATTTCAGTGCTGAAGCTGCTGAAAATGGCCACGGGCATGAGAGCCCTGCTGGACACGGTGGTACAAGCCCTTCCCCAGGTAAGCCCCCAGACTTTCTGCCCAGTGTGTCCCCCTTTTCAGCCCGGGGACAGCTCTGTGACACCATTTCGTGGCCACCAGAAGCCACCTGGGGAGACTACCAGCTTTTTCTCAGCCTTGGTAGCAGAGTTTTTCATGGCACATCCTGCTCACGTGGGAGAACCAGAGTGCTGGGGAAAGAGTTAACAGAGAGCCAGTTTGTAAAAGTCAGAGCTCTTACAAACCCCAGATCTCACTGGCAAGTTCAGGAAACGCAGGGGACAGCCAGGGAAGGATGCTGGGAGCAGACAGCTTCCAGCTCAGCAGTTCTGGGAGGCAGGAACACCCATGGATATGGACACCATTGCCAGAGCAGCTGCAGCCTCTGAAAGGCAAAGTGGGGAGGTGTTTGGGGGGGGGGGGGGGGAGTTAAAAGCTTGGAGTGGGGTCTCAGAGCAAAACATTGTCCTGAGCTGCGAGAGGAACAGCAATGCTGCCAGTCTGAGCATTTCATGGGGTCCTTCAGGTGTTCAGCTCCTGGCACCACTTTTTTAAGGAGCTGTTTGTCTGAGGAAAGAATAAAAGAAACCTTTTGCCGGCTTGCAGTCCTCCATCAGAAGAATTCCAAGAAGTTTAGGGTTCCTCTGGTTTTCAAATCTGACCCCCTTTGAGCTGTGTTCTGGTGGCTTGTGAGTTTGATGGTCTGAGCTCTAATCTTCCACTCTTTAGTCAGCTACCCATTCCTGTATCACCAGCATCCTGTACCCCACCAGGCAGTGCTAGAAACATTTACTGCCAGGCTTTACCCAGAACTGAGTCCCAAACGAGGTGCCAGAACCTTCTCTGAGCTGGCAATTCAGCAGCAGCACTTTGAGGATGCACAGACGTGGTCAGAGGAGTCCTCAGGTGTCAGCCCCTCCAGAAGATCCCACAGCTGAGCTGCTGGGAGGAGCTTTAGGAGCGGGGCCAATCCCTTCTGTGTGTCCGGGGATGGACTGGGAGAGGAGGGGGCAGCCACATCTGGATCAGCTGGAGCTGTGTGCAGAGGAATTCCCTGGGAACAGCAGGATGTGGCTTGGCCGAGGGCAGACACTGCCTTGGCTTCCCTTGCAGAGGATGAGTGGCCACAGGAGAATCAGTGGAACTAATTGATGTAATTACCCCAATAAACCCCTGTGACTCAGTTAGTGAGTGCAAAGCAGCCCCTGATCTATTCACAGTGCACTGGAAAACAAGGGGGATTTCTTTTTCTTGGAAAGAGCCATTTGCTTTGCTTTTCGTCGCTGCCATGAAGATGTTTCTAATCTGAGACATTTGCCCTTTGGTATTCAGATTTCGTTTGCAGTGAAGGATTTTGGCAGAGACTAAAGCAGGGATTTACCAGCCTGACCCCTGCTTTGGCATTTCAAGAGATTATTTGATTATTTCTTTCAAAAAGCATTGTGATTACAGACCACATTTCTCTCCCTCCTTGCTTTCTCTCCCGCCCCAGACAATAGGGTGGCTGCAGGCCAGGCTTTTGGTTTCCTTGGGGTGTTCTTGCAGTTTACATTCCAACCAAGGTCTCTTTGGAAGGGAAAACCCCAGGGATATTCCGAGCAGATCTTGTGCAGACAAAAATGCCAGTTTGGCCTCCAGTGAAGCTCAGAAAACGAGAAGGGAGGTTTGGGGTGACCTGTCCAACAACAATCACTCTTCATAAAGCTGCAGCTTTCATTGCCAAGGCAGGGGAAGAGTTCCTACCCTAATTAATTTAGCAGCCTAAAACCACAGCTGGAAAATCCTCATTGAATGTGGCTTCTAAGTGACAAAAAAAAGCTGATTTAATGTTTATTCATGAAAGTTTGGGGGGAAATTCTTTGTCTGGTGTATGTAGAATGTCCATTTATGGGCTGAAGATGACAAGGTATTGTCAGTGCAAAACACTTACTTTCTTGTGGGTGATTTTCATCAGCTTTGTTTTTTATTCAGCAGCAGATCCAGTTTGAGCAGCACTTGGAGAACCAACTGACCCCAGATTTGGGGAACTGCAGCCTTTTGATCCAAGACCGAGGCTGTCACAGGCTTAGTCTCCTCTGGAACTTCAGACTGACCTTGGGCTGCTCTTTTCATAGTTTTCCTCCCCTGCACCTTCTTTGTCTGGCAGCCTCGTGTCCCCCAGACCAGAGACCTCCTCCTCCACCTCATGTCTGAAAACAATGAGATGGAGCAGAGGAAAATGAATGAGGAGCGGCCAAAGGGACAGAAAGAATGGCCAGGGAGGGATCTCAAAATGGCACTTTCTCTTCCCACCTTCTCAATGCCCTCTCAGTCCCAGCACAAAGAAAAAGCCACCTGGTTCTTGTTTCAAAGATGCTAAGTGCTAGGAATCAGCCATCCCCTGCTGATGGAACACATTCTTGTTTACACTTTCTGCTCAGAAATTCTGGTGCTTTAGTGTGAATCAGCCAAGTTTATTTTGTCATTGGATGTCATATTGCTTTTTTCTTCCAGCACTTCTCTTTGGAGCAATGATAGATAAAATAATCTCTTGCAGTCTGGCAAACAGAAGAGCACTGAACTCCTTTAATCTCTCAGGCAGAAGCAGGTTTTCAAGACCTGTTTCAAGTGTTTTCCTTTTCTTTATGAGCTCTGGCCCCATTAAGGCTCGGTAATGAATTCCACCACTCATCCAGCAGCTGAATATTTCCTTGCTTGTACATCCGGTGGCTTTGCAAGCAAAGTCTGCTCTGTGAGACTCCTGTTTGGTGGTGGCCCTTTAGTCCTTTTCCCAAAGGCCAGTCCACCCTTTCTGCAGCATGACCTGCTCTGGGATTTGGAGTTTGGCATTTGGCTGGGTTAAAATGCTCCTGGTGGAAGTGAATCCCACGCACAGCCCTTCCAGCAGCAGCTGCCACCAGAGCTCTTCCTGATGGAGAGGACAAAGGGAATCCAGTCCAATTCCCACCCTCCTCTGCAGGGCCAACAAACAGCAAGATGTGGAACTTTCCTGTCAAAAGATCTGGGCTCTTTTTCCTTCTGTTTTCTCCCTTGATCCATGGGTGGCACATTAATTAAGTGCAGGCTGTACAAGACACCTCCTCTTTGTCTTCAGAGCTCAGATCTCCCCCCAGATGGACTCTGTGCCAGGAAAAAAAGGGAAGAACTCCTTGCTCTATCAGTGCCCTGAAGGACAGGCTCTGTAGTTTGCTCCTGTCCAGGAGTTTATCTCCCTTTGCTGCTGTAATTCCTGAGCTTATCTCAGTGGCAGCTCCTGAGGAGGTTTCTGGCATTGTCTGACAGCAGCTGGGGGACAGAAACAATGTTTGCCAGACTCTGAAATCCCTCGGTGCTGTGAGCTCAGAGAGCAAGACCAGGAATGTCTGCCCAGCCAGCACTGGGGAGAGGGGCATTTGGGAAGATGGGGGGCGTGTGGGCTCTTTCAGACATGCCTGAGGGATTGGAGCAGGCAGGCAGAAAGCCTGAGGCACAGACAGCACCATCCTGCTGGCTCTTGGCACTGGGCTCTGTGGGAGAGGGGACCTCGTGAAGGTCGCCTGGTGATGTGACTTCAGCCTCCAAGGTTGTCTCTGTCTGGCCCTTTCTACTAATCCTGGAATTCTCACAGATGGCCTCTGTTTTCCAAGCAAATGTGTCCGTCTTCTCTGGGGCTTAGTGCATGAATTAGGCTGTGTTTTCCCGCTGCCAGGATTATTGCTTTGGCTGGAGAGGGATGGAAGGAAGATGAGAAGGACTCGTGTCCTTGGAAAGGCTTGGCAGGGGCTGAGTTTTGTGAGAAATTGCTCCTGACAGGCATTCCAGGGAGCTGCGTGCACTGCCTGCTCCAGCAACTGGAATGCCAAGGTGTGATGCGGCAAGAATGGATGTCAGAGGTGGCAGAGGCACGGGAGGGACTGGCTTCGCCCAGGCATGGCAGGGTGGGACAGCAGCAGATGTTTGTTCCATCAGTGCCTCTCCCACAGCAGGGAGAGCAAAGTCCCTTTCCTGGTGCTGAGCAGGGCTGTCCCAGGGCTTTTGCAGTGGTGGATCACAGATCCAGCTGGGATGCACTGTGGGGAAGGGTGGAAGCTCAGACACAGCAAACCCCACGTCAGCAAACATGACTCTCTGGGCGTTTTTAAGCTATGCCCGTGATGCCTTGAAGGACTTTGTTACGAGATTTTGTGGCCTTTGAAGGACTTGTTATGAGCCACGTTGGATCAGCGATGCAATTAGTCACCACCATAAATACAGAATATTTTACTAATGCCCACTAGAAAGCAGCAAATTGTTTATGAGCAAATGTCAGCTCCTAACATCCTTTGCATGTTGAAAGCCAGATAATAGTTTTGACTGATAACCTGCTAAGAACTTTGTTGTTAGTCTAAATTCCTTGGAATTTCATCAATGCCATAAGTTTGCAGGGTGATTTATTAAGCCTTAAAATAGCAATAAAACATTGAGGGTACTTTGAGCAAAACCCAAGACCCCTCTGCTGCGGGGCTTTCATATGCACTCGACTTGGAAGGCTTGTTTATCACTTTGATTTTTGTTCCCTTTAGTCCCCTGCTCGTTTGCCTCCCTGGCACTGTGTGTGTATTTGGGCACGTGCCTGTTTTCTGGGGGGTTCTGATTTGCATCCCTTTGCAGGCTCCCTCTGATGTCTCCCAAACCAGCAGGTCCAGCAGACACGAGTTAGGAAACACTATTCCAGAGGACAGGCAGATGAAATAAGCCAGCCCAGCCATCCACATCCCTGTTTTGTCTCTGTTATTCCCTGGAGGATGGTAATAAAGTTAGTGGAATTGCAGGGCTCTGTGTGGAGTAGCCAGTTTGGGCTTTATTGCAATTACAGTCTGCACTGGGTGATTTTTAATACAAGCCCCCCTCTTTCCTGAGTGATAGCTGTGTTAGTTTAACGATAACATTCATCTGATAACTTTTCTGATGAAGTGAAGGAGTCTGGCCAAAATCCCCAACACCCCTGGGGCTGTGCCACCTCAGAGAAGGAAACTCTCTCAGACTGAGTTCACTGGAAGATGCCTTGGAGATCAGGGATCCCTCAGGCTGGACTACCTGGATCACCACCCAGTTCATTGTTATTCAGGGGTAATGGGTTGCTTGTGCTGCCATTTCCAGCTGGAGAACTGGATCCCTTTATCCCTGTTATGGGCTGATAGACACAAGCAATCAAAGTGGCAGGAGAGAGAAATGTGAGCAGTGACTTGCAGGTTGTAGCAGGTCAGGTCACTCTGCCCTTCGTGTTCTCTGCCTGAATCACAAAAAACATGCTCTTGGAGATGTTTTCAAGGCTTGGATCCCATGTAGTGACTGATTCCAACATGGATAACTGTAATGCCACGTTATGAAGAACCTTTGTGCTCTTTTAGCATCACTTCACCTCTCTCACTCCCTTCAGCCACCCTGCAGAGCTCATTAACACCTCCAGCAGCACCTGGAAGTGCCAGTGCCTGCAGTTCAGTGTGGCAGTGTGGAATGAGGCTTTTCCTTGGAGACACTGAAGCTGAAATTCAGGAAGTTGTTGTCGAGGAGTGTCTGTAAAGGAGAAGGCTCAGAGAGCTTCCCCTCTGCCTGGAGCTCATGTTCCTTTGCTGAAAGTGCTCCAGGCCAGTGGAACCTTTGGAAACCAGGCAGTTCCTCCTGTGGCTTCTTCTTGTTGTCACTGTCCTCATGCTCAGAGTCCCACACAGAAGGGAAAGGCCCTTAACATTCAAACCTCCCTGCAGTGCAGGGAAGGTGCCCCTGGGAGTGGCCACGTTCAGATGAGTGGAGGGTGATGGAGAAGCCACAGAGCCTGCCTTCCGCATGGAGTATCTGCTCCTTCCCACCCGCAGAAGAACATTCTGGGTCCCTGAAAGCAGAACTGTGAGGGGGCACCAGGGTGGTGGAAGCCAGGGCAGTGCTGATTTCTCTCTGGCCACCCCTTCCCTCCTTTGCTTGTGTTTAAAATGTGATGGAGTGATTTAACTCTTGACCTCAACTTGCCTGACCCTTGTTCTGCTTTCTCCTTGTGTAGGTAGGGAACCTTGGCCTACTTTTTATGCTCCTGTTTTTTATCTATGCTGCCCTGGGAGTGGAACTGTTTGGCAAGCTCGGTGAGTGATGAGCCCGCCGCCCTGCGTTTCATCCGGCCGGTGTTTATTTGCTGGCTGGCTGTTTCCTCTCTTCTCCCTCCCATTCCTGGGCCTTCCTCAGCTTCACAGCTCCTGCGCTGAAGGTGAAAGTTTTCTCTTGATCTCGGGGTCGCAGGTGACACGTGAGGATGGAACACAGAACCTGCCTAATGTGCACAAACACACACACACACACATTTAGAGACGGGTGCGACCCCGCCCTTGGCTGGAGAGGAACTATTTGCTTTTTAAACATAATTGTCCAGCATGGGTATGCTCACAGAGATGGAAGTTTGCTGCTGAAGACAGAGCAGGCGTCTGCAAAGCTGGATGGTGGGCAGAGTCCTGCTGGAGAGATGCCACCATAAACACGGAGCTCCCCCCACCCCCCAGGAGCTCCCTGCCCTTGGCTGGCACTGCCCTCCCAGCTGCCCAGTGTCTGTGCACTGTTCTCAGCATCGCCTTCCCCTTTCTGCACAAATCAGGAAGCAGCCAGTGGCTCCTCGCTGCCCAGTTATCCCTCCGGCGTGAGGATACTGGAGCCGGTCGGGAATGTGTCCATCACTAAAATCAGATGGAGCAGAGATCAAACAGCTGAGCCAGGGCAGAGCAGTCCCTGCCTTAAACACGCTGCTGGAAGGAGCTGTGTCTGCCTCCTCAACATTTCCATCCCAATTAGGGCTTCAGGAGCACCAGGAGGGCCCTTCCTGCACAGAGGGTTTATGGCTGTCATTAATCCCCTTTATGAGTCCAGCCCTCTGCTCAGATTACAAGTGCCTGAAAGCAAAATAATTCTTCCAACCAAAACCAAATTATTTTTCAGTCTCCAGCAAATTCTGGAGGAAAAAAAAAAAAAAAAATTAGTTCTGCATCCACCCCAAGTGAAATAGTGTGGGTTTACATTACATATGTAGATATATGTGTGTATTTGTGCTGTCACAGAGGTGAAAAATGGCTTGTTCAGAGGCACCTTCTGCTGCTCTGAGTCCTGGTTGTTTTTCCGCACACACATTTGGTAATTCCAGCCCAGGATCAAGAGGCTGGGGTAGCCTGGCCTGCTCTGGGGCTCCAAACTGCTTCCCATCCCAGTTTAACTGGGAAATACTTCACTTCTGCTCCTACTCACTCCATGTCAGCCACAGGAACCATCAGCACCTGCTCCCCCAGGACTGGTCATTTGTGGGGGGGTTTTTGTGCTTTTCTGTTTCTCCTTCCAATTTATCTTCAAATAATTACCTAATGGTGAAATGCCCCAGCAAGAGACATTGCTGCCTGGCCTAATGAATATTTCAGGAGCCTGTGTTTTATGGGAAGAGGGATATTTCATATGTTCAATTTGCGCTCATTAGGATATTAATTCTCAGGGGGGAAATGTCAAATTGCTCCACTTTATCTCAGTGAATTATCCCTCGTGGTAGACGTACCCTATAAAAAATCGTCAAGACAAGGACAAAATCAAGAGGCAAACAGACAAAGGATGCTGGAGAGCAGGATTTGTTGAGACAGCCCAGGAGCTCTTCTTGTTTCCACCTCCTTTTGGATCTCTTTGTGTTGGCTCTTCCTGTAAAGAGAGTCACAGAAATCACCCGAATGGTTTGGGTTGGGAGGGACCTTAAAGCCCACCTCATTCCACCCCCTGCCATGGGCAGGGACACCTCCCATAGACCAGGTTGATCCAGGTCCAGTCCAACCTGGCCTTGAATGTTTCCAGGGATGAAACTTCCAATGGCAGATCTCCTGGTGACCTGTCCCAAGGTCCTCCAGATGAAAAACCACTCTCCGAATGTCCCAGCTGGTCCTCCTAAGCAGGACACCAGGAGATCACCACTGCCTGGTGACAGAGCCCAGGGTCCCACCACCACGTTTGGGGCTGTTGTGGCTAAGCAGAGGTGGCTCCACTGACGTGCTGCTCCTCCCCTGTCCCGCAGATTGCAGCGAAGAGAATCCCTGTGAAGGTCTGAGCCGCCACGCGACCTTCACCAACTTCGGCATGGCCTTCCTCACCCTCTTCAGGGTGTCCACGGGGGACAACTGGAATGGGATCATGAAGGTGTGTGCCATCTCTGCCTGGGCTCTTTCTTCTCTCTATAGATACGTAGATAAAGATTTCAAATGGATTTTGCGTGAAAACAAAAAAGTTTCCTCTTAAAACCTCAAAATTAAACTTCTTCATTTAAAAGCCAAGTGTATCTTCAAGCTTTGTCCTAAGGCTCACCCAGCCTGAAACTGCATTCCTTTACCGAACACTGCAGGAAAATGATGACAATTCTTGTGACTGAGGGGGTAACCGTGTGCTCCGTGTCCTGTGCCTTTGGGATGTATCGTAGAGTCATGGGATGGTTTGGGTCAGAAGGGACCTTAAAGACCATCCAGTGCCACCCCCTGCCATGGGCAGGGACACCCTCCACTAGCCCAGGTTGCTCCAAGCCCCATCCAACCTGGCCTTGGACACTTCCAGGGATGGGAAGTCCACAGCCTCTCTGGGCTTCTTTGTGGGTGATTTAATTCATGGTGTTCATATTTTCTGACCATCTCAGTTGCACCCACAAGCCCTCGTGTCCAGGACACGTCATTTCGATGTTTCTGTGTTTGGATAATCCCTGCCCTTTGCTCCTGCTGCAGGACACTCTGCGGGAGTGCACTCGGGAGGACAAGCACTGCCTCAGTTACCTGCCCATCATCTCTCCCATCTACTTCGTCACCTTCGTCCTCATCGCGCAGTTCGTCCTGGTCAACGTGGTGGTGGCCGTGCTGATGAAGCACCTGGAGGAGAGCAACAAGGAGGCCAAGGAGGACGCCGAGATGGATGCTGAGATCGAGCTGGAGATGTCCAGAGGGACGAGTAGCTCAGCCCAGGGTGGGAGCAGGGGCGGTGCCGTGGCCCCCGAGAGCAGGGCACCCTACAGGGCTCAGGAGAGCTGGAAGTCGGCGGTGCAGGTGAAGCACCAAGCCCTGGTAAGAGCTCCCAGAAGGCTCTTGTGCTGGGGGCAGGGAGGGGAAGGGTCACCAGCCAGTCAGACCCCCAGTGACACAGAGCCAAGGGGACAGGACACCAGGCAGCATGGGAGGACGGCAGCTCTCCTGGTCCCCCGGGATGTCACCACCACCCCCACATCCTGAGTCATCTCCAAAGGGCTCCCTGAGGTGGAAGCTGCTGGAAACACTGTCCTGGCCATTGTTCTGGGGAAGGGTTGAAAGTCCATCTCTTGCCACTTCCAGTTCGTTCCAGGGTTGTGAATTTTAGGTTCAGAACCATAATAGCCGCAAGTCCCCGTCCTGCTCCCCAGCCAGTCCTCGTCCTTTAGCATGGACAGCAGGACCAGGGAGGGATCTTCTGAAGTCCCGGGAATGCTGACACTGCAGCAAGGGATGGGAGAAATTCCCTTCACATGGACACAGTGTTCTTTTTAATCCCCCTTTGGGATTTCCAGAGGAGCCTCAAGCCCATAACTGCAGCTCAGGAGGTCATGTGTGGCACTGGGGTAAACCTGCAGCTTCCCACTCTGCCTTGGACCCTGGGATTTGTCAGAGCCCCTCAGCAAGAAGCTGGAGGTTCCTACCTTCATTTTCCACACACTGCCTGCCCTCCAATTCCTATTAGTCCTGTAGGAAAACAGTGCAGTCAGAAGTGCAGGAGGGGGAGGAGAGACATGAGATAATTGTCTCATGCCATGTCAGCAGCAGATGATTAAGAGTGAACATGGAATTGCTTTGTCACCATGATCACAGATAAATGTACCATGAAATCAGTGGGGGGGGGGGGGGGGGGGGGGGGTGTT
>JAWWEU010000034.1:14500956-14551521 GCA_035583155.1 Acropternis orthonyx | reverse complement strand
CCCCCCCCCCAAAACCCTGCCTGGTCTCAGCCCCCCCCCAACCCCTGCCTGGTCTCAGCCCCCCCAAACCCTGCCTCCCCCAGCCCAACCCAGCCTGTGTGGCTCAGTCACAGTGCCATGGGCTGCCCTAAGCCCTGCCCTCAGCACCGTGCCTGGGGCAGACCCCCAGAAACCCCCTGTCTGTCTCCCCACAGTTCCCTGGATTCAATGACCTCTACTGCAAGTTCTGCTTCGTCTACGGCCAGGACTGGGTCCCCACTGCGGTACAGCCACAGCCCCCCACCCTGGGGGCTGCCAGACCCCAAACTCCCCTGACCCTGGGGGCTGCCAGACCCCAAACCCCCACCCTGGGGGCTGCCAGACCCCCAGCAGCCCCTGCCCACCCCCCTTCCCCGCAGGGCCTGGAGGAGGGAATCTCCCAGATCGCCTCCAAGAGCGACGTCTCGCCCACCACGCTCGTCTGGAACTTCCCCATCGACATCACCTTCAAGAGCACCAACCCTTTTGGCTGTGAGTGCTGGCAGGGGGGTCCAGCCCCCCCCACCAGAGCCCCTCTCACACCCCCTTCCTTTCAGGGCCACAGATTGTCCTGAGTGTTTATGGGCCTGACTTCTTCGGACACGACGTGGTCAGAGGTTACGGAGCTGTTCATGTGCCCTTCACACCCGGAAGGTGAGTGACATCCCATCTTTCAGGGCTGAAACAGGCCTTTTCTCCAGTCACTCTGTTGTTTCAGAAGCAAAAATGCTCCCATGTCTCCTCATCATGTCTTGTCCATTTGCTACAAAGGGCTTGGATTCTCTAGAAGTCCCTGATGATCAAATAATTTTTGGTCGCCCTGTAGGCACCTGTAAAGCCAAAACTGGCATGTAAAAAGCCTAAATATGAAGCACAGTAAATTGCCTCTCCCCCACCACTCCCAGCACTCAGTAAGCTTCCATTCCCACCACTGGGAGTGCAGGAAAACACACTCATCTTATGCAAACAAGCCCTTCTTTTTTGGAAGGGAAGGTATCCCACCTTGAGATGTTCAGTGCTCTGATGCGTCTGAAATTCTGGTGCCTTTTTAAATATAAAAACTCTTGCTGTTTCTTCTTTTCTGAAGTTCTCTGGGTCTCATTTCGTTTCAGGCACAGAAGAACCATCGCTATGTTTGTTCCAGAGTCCACATCAAGGCTGCAGCAGTTTTTAAGGTAATAATTAATGACTTTATTTTTTAAAAGTCCTCCTTGCCCTTAGTCACAAAGGCACGTCCACTGCTCAGTGGTGCAGACATGAATACTCTGTACCACGACCAGATGGTTTGGAGTTTTGGAGGTAGAATAACATTTTAGGTATCTGAGTGTTTTGAAAAGCTTTCTGGAAATGCGTTAACTACCTCTTTCCTGTACTAAATTTACTACCTAAATCTTTTTGGGGTAATTTTTTTGAGCACAGCCACATTAAGAGCAGCCTGGAAAGCAAAGAACATGGGAAGACAATTCTCGTTCCACCTTTTCTCCCATCTGGAATGCATTTGCTGTAACACACATCCTTCCAAGAGCAGTCTGTACACAGCAGCTGAGGCTATTGAGGCTTTTCCCTTGCTTGCCATTGTCAGGATTCAGCCGATTTCTTTTCTTTCTGATTCCCTTTTTGGAGACCCTACACTGATTTGTACATTTTTCTGTGTATTCAAAACATCCAAGGCTCTCTGGTTCTCTGGGTTATCAAGAGTGGATCAGTTTCAGCAATACCTTTGCCACAGGAAGATCCTGTCTAGCCCAGAAATAACCTGGATTTGACATAATATGTATGAAATTAGTTTGATTTTTTTTTTTCCTTAGAGAGACAAAGCTTATCTTTGCTCTAAGTAGATCAATAAAGAGAATCAGACTTCAAAACTCCGCTGGGAGTCTAATTAACCCCTCGTTGTGTTCGTGACATGCATATAATGAACTGGATCAATCTAAACAACCCAGCTGATTGTTTCCTGTTTTCTTCTGCAAGTTGGTTCACGGGGAGACGCCCCGAATTTACTGACCCCAGAGTTGTAGCCCAGGGAGAAGGACGAGAAGGTGAGTCCTGACTTAAGCTTAGCCATCCATCTTTGGGTGAGCAAAACAGCTGAGAACAATCCTTGAGTATCTCGAGTTCAACAGCCACTCTTCTAACTGCCTTCACTCACACCATCCCTTCCAGTGACGAGGGTGAGATCCCAAGGCTTTGTGACCATTTCCTTCAACGTAATGACCAAGGATCTGAAGAAGTTGGGCTACGACGTGACCCCCAGTGACCTGCAGAGCCCCTCCCTGGGGCCTGGCACACGAGGGCTCCACAGCTGCTGAACTGAGGCACGGGATGCCCAAAGGCTCACAGAGAAGTTCAGCACTTTGTGGCTTTTTAAGGAAAGGAGGAGCTGGTTAAACAGAGAGAATTATTCCCAAAGAAACACAAGCGCGTGAGGCTTTGGAGCAACCACCAAGTTTAATCCTTTCAGCAAGCTACAGGTTGAAGTATTATGTAAATTAATGTCACCAGATGATATTTAGCATTTCTGTGAGTAGTATCAGACTGTCTCACAGTCTGGAACAAAGTATTTTTATAGCAGGCTTTTGTACACTTTTTATATAAATAATGAAGTGGAAAGTTTAGAGTTGTAGTGGTTTTCCTGTGGTTGAAAAATCATTGCAAACCCAATTCTTTTTTGGGTTTTTTTGGTTTTTTTTTTTTTTTTTGTGGTACAAATGGGGAACTGAAATTACTGCACCTTCCAAAACCAGTCCAGTGAAACGTGTCCCCCTCTAAGCTCTGCTTTTGGGCTGAATAAACCCAATTGTCTAAAGGAATTTATTTGTCTTTCTGCTGCTAAGGGCTTTTGTTTGTGCCAGAATGGATGTTCCTAAGCCCTGTATCATCCAAGCTCAAGCTCTGCTCCTGCAGGTACAAGAGACAAAGAAGTGCATGTTACAATGAAATGACTAATTGCTTAGTCATTTTCTGATTGAGTTTTGAGCATGTCCCCTCTTGTGTTTGACTGCAAGTCCCAGGAGGTGACTGGGCGAGTGACAATACCACCCTAAAGGGGAACTACCAGCCCTCAAACTGTAGAAATACAAGTAATAACACACAGTGATGAACCACAAAGCCTCCAGGACAAAGAATCCAGTCAGAGGTTGTTCTGATTTCGTGCTGAGCAGGGAGATTGGATAAATACAATTCCTGAAAACATCATGTGATCACTGTGTGAGCATTAGCACCTTTTATACATGTATGAATACTTTTCCAGATAAGGTTAAGGATGATTTTTCATCTCCTACATTTTTCCTGCCTTGTTTTTGTTGACTCCACACTTCCCCTAAAGCTCCTCCACCAGTTGTTTTGGCAACTTGTGTAATCTCTGAACTGAGTCATGTTGGAATCCAAATTAATAAACATTTCCTGTTGGCTCAGAGGAGACCCAAGGAATTTTGTTTCCTTTTCAAAAGTATTTGGGAAGCAGTTCACTGCAGTAGCAGGATAAATATCTGTGTTTGAAACACTCCAGAGGCAAACACTGAGCTGCTTTAATATCCCTTTTTCCCTTGAGCCCCCATTCCAACTGGAGCAAAACTGCCCCACAGAGTTTCCAGGCGTAAGAAACCCTGTGCCTGCAGGGCCACACTGGATTTATTCCCACACAGCTCTGCATCCTGGTGCTACAACTCCCTGCATTCCTCCTGTTCCAAACAAACTTGAATGTCCAACCCCACTGAGACCAACCAGACCTGACCCAGCCAACCTGCCAGGACCCTTTGCAAAGTTAAACAGTGAAAAGCAAAGGTTTCAAAGAGAAAAAAATCCTAAACTCCATAAAACAGGATTTAAGATGCCACAAGATATTTTGAGGTGCTCTACGAGCAGATCCTAGCCTGCCATATGCATTATTGGGATTTTTGTGCCTGTTTTTCGGGGTTTAGTTGGATTTGGAGGGGGGGGGGGGGGGTGTTTTCTGACACCTGAGTGCCTTGAGCGCATCTGAGACCCTCCCAAAGCTTCCCCGAGGTCCGTGTTTAGCCTGTGAGTGCTTCCCCCTGGCGCAGCTCACTCCTCGCCCAAGGGCACATGGAGGGGGTGTTTGCAGTCAGCCTTTCCTGAGTCCCGTGCCATTCCTTTGCTCCGAGGGGCAGCTCTGGATACCCGTCACGAACACCTCCTTCTCTCAGAGACAGCCTTGCTGCTGCCTTTATTTTCTGGGAAGCTCTCCCTTCTTGAATGCTTTCGTCCTCGGGTGTGGTGGAGCATTTTACCCTGGGCAGAATCTCTGCTCTGGTGACAATAAATACGGACACAACGCTGCTGCCAAGAGCGGGAACAGCAACAAGGAAGGGATTTATGACCCTTCAATGTTCATTGCATTAAGGGTTAGAAGAACCAAGGCTTTAAGAACAGCCAAAGCCCAGTAAAACCCAGCTTTGCTGCAGCAGAGGCTCGAGGTGATTTAATCTCAGTATCTGCCTCCAAGCAGCTCTAACACCCTGCTCGTTTCCTGGTTAATCATTGTCCCTTCTGCTCTAACCTGGACTGAATTCCCAGCCCCCGGTGGGAAGCACGAGGCTGTCAGCTGGTGCTGGAGCTCCGGCTTTGTTATGCTGAAATCTCTCCCAGACACTGAAACTGGGCATTAACCTCCAAATTCGAGATGGGCAGGAAAAAAGTCTTTATTTGAGAACGTGTCCTGACACAGGAGGGGGCTTCAGCCAGCACAAAATGCAGTGGGACCCTCTGGAAGCAAAGGAAGCTTGGGAGATACTTGGGGACTGCTCTCCTGGCCTGGAGAAGCTTTGGACGGTGCTCACTCCATGGGGATTTTCCTGCTGGCACACTGGGAGGGAGACAGCCACGGACAGGGACCGAACAACAGCTTGGGGGATCAAACCTTCCAGAAAAGGGGAAATCATTGGGATGGTCCTTGGGAACTGGTATTTACAGCCTTTTCTGCCAAAACTGGGAATGGCAGCATCAGCTCCTGCCCTCTCGTGGCAGTTCCCAACCCCGAGGAAGGCGGAGCAGGAGGTTAATAACAATCGGCTCAGAGGCTGAGTGAAGGGCACCCCCGTTTTTCCCGTTTCTCCATGGAAATCCCAGAGTGCCGGCTGCCCTGGCACTGCCCCTTGTCCCGAGAGCACGGGGCAAACACGTCCCGGGGCTGCTGCACAGGGAGCGGCACCGAGCCAGGAATCTGAGCATCCCTGGGAGAGCCCCAGGGCAGCCGGGCTGTTTGACAGCGGCAGCCGGGAATTCTCTCCGTCGGAAAATGAGCTGGATGCGAGCTGACAGCGGCTGCTCCCCAGCAGCACTGTCGGGTTGGGAGCAGCAGCCTCCTGTGAAATGCTGCAGAAGGGGAAAAAAAAAAAAAAAAAAAGGAGTCAGAAAAATAAAACACAGAAGCACAGAGCAGCCAGATTTGAAGAAAATTAGAGCTGCTGCTCCAACTCTAACCCAGGATTGTGGCATTTCAGCCCCAGGATGACTCGTTCGTGCCAAGGTCACTGGAGCATCGCGGCAGGAGCTGTCACTGGAGACAGAGGAGGATAGACACGGGTCTGTGGGGTGCCAGGAGCACAGGACAGTTGGGAACCTGCACATCGGGACCCACCAGCGCCCAGGAGAACCAGCAGAACCCCCCCGCTTGGGACTTTCCCTTTGGTCTGGCAGCAGCATCTGGTGGGTGGGTGGCTCTGCAGAGCCCACACAGGACATGTCCAGGGTGTCCCTGGCAGGATCCCACCCCCACCCCCCATGGAGATCCCCCCACGCTTCTGCACCACCACCCAGCCCAGGCTCCAGGTCCAGGCACAGCAGGCTGTGCCAACAGCAAGGCTGGGGCAGCCACCAACACCCAGCGTGGAATGTCTGCCAGGCCCTGCAACCCTCCATGAGGAGCACAGCAAAGGGCTGGGCAACAGCCACCCAGTCCACATCCCACAAGGGATTTCAGCCCCTTTCCCCTCCTCACCAGAAGCGTTTTGTTCCACCAGCTGAGGAATCCTCTGGGAGTCCAACATGGTGAGGTCAAACCTCAAGGACCGAGACACTTGTGGGCATTGGCAAACCCAGAAACAACCTCCACGTTCGGAGCAGGGGAAGAAAAAGGACCCCCAAACCACAACCTCCCCCTGCAGAGCACCCACCGCCGTCCCCTGCAGCGCAACAGGGGCTGGGGAGCACAGCAGGTGACGAGGGCTTGGGACAACACTTTTCCAGTGCCTGGCTATCCTGAGGACACAGATCCCTTGGAAAGCATCCTTTGGGCATGGAAACCAGGCCTGAGCCCCCAGGAGGGAGGGTAAAACACAACCTGCTTTCCCAGCAGGATGTGAGGGGATTCAGCCTCGTCCTTCAGAGGGAAGAGCAGCAGACGCACAGAACTGCTGTAGGCTTCTATTTTTATACCTCTATTCAGGCCAGGATATTTAAGTACCCAAATTCACCTCAGAGAATATCACTGCATTTAGTGCCAGACTTGCTGATGAAGATATTAAAAAAGAAAACAAAAAAAAAGAGAACCCACCACCATCACCCAACACAAGCCCAGGCAGCCCACACGCACCCCAAGGGCTCCGCGTGTGCCGAGGCAGAGCTGGCTCCCTGGAGCTTGGAAAAACCACCAGATTTCATTCCCTGGCCAAAAAAGAGCCCTTTAAGAAGTACATGGACCCCACTGCCTGATTTTCACAGGTTCCAGGAAAGGAAGGGCACAAGGAAGTCATCTAATGATTTTCCATCCCAGGCATTACTAGAGGTGGCTCAGCCACAGCACCGCAGGGAATTCCAGGAGGGTTAGTGGGTGGATGGGCGGGACAAGTCCATGCTGACTCAGCATCCTGTGAAGGATCCTTGCCTCCATCTGCTCCAGCAGCCAGGAATGTTCCCCTCCAGCCCCTGACCAAGCCAGCTTCGGGTGTTGATCCCACAGAGAGTGAGTGGACTCACAAAGGGGTTGTCATTCGGCTTATCAGTTACCGTGAAATCCAGTGCTTTTGATCCAGCAACAGTTCCCTGGGCTGGATGGAGCTCTGATCCAGCAGCTCCAGTGGTTACACAGGGATGAAACCCACGATGCCCTTCCTGCCTGGGAGGATCTCCAAGCAGTCGAGGTGCAGAGCTGGCAGTGAGATTTCCTGTCAGGCAGCAGCGGGCAGGGAGCTGGGAAGACAAACTCCACCTTTACTACGGCTTTATTCGGGCTATTTGAGCTGTCGCTGATTTTCCTTCACCTGAGAATGGCAACACGTTTGCTCAACAAGTGCCAGGAACAGCTCAGGCAGCGTGTCCAGGCTGTGGATGTGGGCGCAGCCTGACCATGGAATGCTTTGGACAAGGGCCTGGAGTGACAGGATAGGGGGGAATGGTTTCCCACTGAGAGATGGCAGGGATAGATGGGATATTGGGAAAAAAAATCCTCCCTGTGAGGGCACAGGGTGCCCAGAGAAGCTGTGGCTGCCCCATCCCTGGAAGTGTCCAAGGCCTCTCTGGGCAACCTGTGTCAGGGCCTCCTCGCCCTCCCAGGGAAGGATTTCTTCCCAATATCCCACCTAACCCTGCCCTGTGTCAGTTTAAAACTGTAAACACATGAAGTAAGTGCTGATCACACAGAGAGACCAGAGGAGCGATAAACACACACAGAGCCCTCCGGCAAGGAGCAGGGAGCATCCGCCCCTCTGGAAAAATGAGAGGTGCAAAAGCCAACAGGTACCTGGTTCCTGGGCTGCCACTCCTGGCCACGAGGTTTTCCCGTTTTCCTCACTGGTCTGGACTCAGAAGCAAAATGACACCAAGGCCTGAGCAGAGGCGACCTCGTTCTGCAGGGAAATTGCAGCGAGCTGGACCCAGAACAGAGGCTTTTCTCCCCAAAGCTGCCTTTCCAACACTCGGGTCTCCAGTCCCGCTGCAGCTTCAGCATTAATTAGTGATCAGTGATTAGCGATCAGCCTGATTGGCAGCAAACATCCGGCAGGGAAGCTGGAGGGGGCTCTGGAGAGGCAGCTCTTGATGCTGCCTGCTAATGAAGTGCCCTTCAATTAAAGCAGCCCGAATTAGAAGCTGGAATCACTTCCCGGCTGGAAGCAGCTCCCTGCTCCCGATCCACAGGGCCATGTGACCCATGGGACAGAGCCGAGGCTGCGGGAAGGGCACGACTGAGCTCCCCACCCCTCATTCCACAATCACCTTCCCCAGATTCCTGCCTGGCCACAAACCCACCGAGGCAGCGCTCCGTGATCCCCCCACAGGGGCTGTTCCAGGGGTAACGTGCTTTAAAAGAAGGAATTCAGTCACCTGCAACACAACAAGTCTTCATTTTTATTGAGTTTAGTAAGGTCGCAAGTGAGATCCCGATTTCAGTGAGCTAAAGAAACCCTCCTCTCTCAGCCAGAGCAGCCCGTCCCGGGGAAGTGATGGACGCATCCAAGGAATCACACTGACAGCGTACAGGCAGCATCACTCAGTCACGGTGAGATCTCTCCTGGCACAAACCTTAAAATCAGCTCCACCAATCCATGAGCTTTCTGGAAAACTAAACCAAGCACGGCAGCGACGGGGTTTGGTTGGGATGGGATTATAAACACTATGCAGAGGCTTGGAAAAAGCAACACGGCTGGAATATAAGCAATACAATTTTAATTCTGACCAGTCACCTACAAACCCCTCGTCTTTCCACTGTTCTGATGGCATTATTAAATATCACAGCTGTGACATCGCTTGGGAAACAAAACAAAAAAAAAAAATATGACACAAAGATACAGACATTATGATACAATAGTACAAATGATAAATTATTTATACAGTAAATAATGTCAATAGTCAGCACAAATTCATAAAAAGCAGCCGGCTCCCAGGATTATGAAAAGTTTGGTAAATATTGAAACTGTTAACACTTGTAAAGGAAGCGAGTGGTGTGAGATTCTGCCGTGAAAAATAACCCACCTACTTCTCCACAACCTGTGCAATATTCAGACATACAGTACACGGTAGAAACTGTAACAGCAGAGGGGGAGAGGGGGAACAAGAGTTGTCTTGGCTACGGGACTTCAAAAAGACTGTAAAGCACCACAACCCACCACGGTTCTCCTTCCCTGTCCCCTCCATGGAGTTTAGTTTCTCTGTAGTATAAAACTGAATAAATAACTGAGCTTATTTCGGGGGTAAAATTACGCCAAGGTTGGGGGGTTTTTTTGTTGTTTGGGTTTTTTTTTTAAGTTTTTTTTTTTTATTTTACAAAATATTTAATACTTTTCTCTTTGGTCAATTTGACCAGTAAGGCTATTTTGGGCTACTAACATTTTAACAATCAAGAAAAAAGCACTTTTAATTATTTGCGGAGTGAGGAAAAATAAGGAGAAGAGGGGGGAAAATGAGTTTGGAGAAAAGAGGGCAGAGCAGATGTGACGGGATAAACACGCGTCCTCCATGCAGGAACACGGGAGGGCGAGGAAAGAGGGTTATTCTGGAGAGGAATTAAACCACCACAAAAAGAGAGATGGGCAATTTGGGGCACACCCGGCCAGGACCCCCCTCAGTGTCACCCACACCCGCACGAGGTGGGGACACGGCCCAGCCCAAGAGCCAAGGTTTGCCAAACCAGCCCTTCCTCCTCTTAAACTCGGCTCCTGCCACACTCTCTCTGCCAGGCTGGCACCTGGGCTTGGTTAGTCTCAGCCTAAAGCTTTTCGGCACCACAGTTTGGGCCGTGGCTCCTCCGAGAGCCTCGCCGTGGTTTGCTGTGCCATCAACGTCTCTCTGTTTAATGTGTATTTAATTAAAAGGAACACGGCTCTTGGAGAAGTGACTTGGTAAAAGCAACAACTTGCCATTCAGCAGCTTCATGAAGCCAGGGCTCCCTACCAGACCCACAGCACAGTTTTATCAAGTCATGTAGATTATTTCATCACTTTAAATGCTTATTATTGTCAACCCCACCTTGCCTCCGAAGAGTTACCTAGGATGTGGTCAGGGCTTTTGGCTGAACAATGCCCCATCCAACTGCAACTGAGGTGACAGACTAAGGGAAAAACATGAAATGACCTCAATTCCACTGCTGAGAAAATCAACTTGGAAAACTGACGACGGATAAATCTTGCCACAGATCAGCTGGAAAGCACTTCCCCCCCCCGCCCCCACCTGCAGGAATCACACCCTTCCTGGTCTACACTTCTCAATAACTTCAACAACAACCAAAAGTAAAATCTTTTTCCTTATTCTGAAAGGCAACATGAATGGGTTTTGTTTCGTTTTTAAAGACATAGTGGGTGTGGACAGCAATTCTCTTTCCTCCTATATTAAAAACAAGAGCAGATGACTATTCGGAATCCTCCTTGCCAATTCCACAGTATCCAAGAGGATCCGACAATCTGCATAGAAACATCCACACATTTAGCATTCCGCACACTAACAGAGCTACACTGACCTACACAGCTAAAATCTGTGATTGTGCCCTAAATCTGATAGTCTCTCAGCCTCCCCTTCCCACCAGGAAACGGATCCCAGTCAGCCCCTTCGGGCCGGGACCGCCCCGTCACATTGGGACACACAGCCCTGGCCATTTCTTTGGGGTTTCTTTTCCGGTTCTCCCCCCTCCTAATTAATTAGGGAAAGGCCACCGGGATGCATCAATCCACGGGGAGATGCCCTCGAGGCGGGAGCGGGCACTGGGACACTCCCTGCCCGTGGAGATGCGGGAGCGGAGCCGTGCCGGGCCTCCACCAGGAACCCCCGAGCGCGGTTTTGGTGCCGACAGGTCCAGGGACAGGAGGCTTAAAAAGGGACAGTTGAGCTCCCAGTTAACAGGTTTTTTCCTACGGAGTGCACCTTCCACGAGGAGAAATTAGTCGGTAAAATTAAACGAGTCGTGTTTTGTACATTAGAATCTTTAACAGCTCAAGAAGTAATACAAGCGAAGAAAAACAACCAGCCTCTCCCGGGATCTTCATCAAGGCTAAAAGTCTGTCCAGTTTGGGGATGGGGAACGGGAACAAATCAAGGGAAAGGCGACTTTAGTGTTTTGTCTTTTTAATGTAGTCTTAAATCATGTTACGCTCAAATTCAATTCATCTAAAAATAATTAGTCACGAGGATTTGTTCTTGATTTGCATTACGAATATTTCATTTAAAAGTAAATATTTTAGTGTTAATCTTCCCTTTTAAACTCTCTTTACAGAAACAAAGAGCTAAAACCATAAATAAGAGGGCATTAAAACCATAAAAATGACATTCGCCAATATCTTAATTTTTCAGCCAGACTTGATAAATCTATCAAAACCAGACAGTTAAATAAGAACCACATTATAAAAATTAGCAAAAAAAGGACTATTAGGTAACTCTGCAAACTCAAATATGAAACTGTACTAAACAAAATATGTGCAAAAGTATACAAGAGTAACTGCATATAGCAAGGTTAAGCCTGAATTAGTTTTAAAGCTTGCCCCGGTGAAACTGAATTCAAAGTTGTCCCACTGTATTTCGTTTTTTCATTTTTTTTCTTTTTTTTTTTTTCCTTTTTTTTCTTTTTTTTCTTCTTTCAACTCACATTGTAAGTCAAATAAAAACAAAATACACATGAAAAACTTCCAAAGAAGCTGGTACTGGACAAGCACAGAGCAGGACACTCACTCAGCACGAGTGCAGCCACTCACAGAGAGTTCCAGGAGTCCTTAGAGTAGTGTACGAATTCAACACTGCACGACAGCACACGGCATATCGACAACTCGAGCATGTTCTGGGGTGTTTTGCCTGGGGTTTGTGTTATTTTCCTTTAGAGACAAGCTTGTTTTTTCTCAGTCACACCTCAGAGACCAAAGCAGTGCGAGTTTGCAATGTTTAATGCATAAAAACCAGCCACCTGGGCCCTCCGGATCGTTCTCTTCTAAGAGTAAGGACTATGGGTGAACCAACAGTCTAGAACTGTGTGTAGTTATGTGCAAAACATTCACTAGCACTCGGAATCTCAGGTCTATCATATGGGCACAGGAAGTGACAGATGCAGGTAAATAGTAATTTCAGGATCCAGCACATGATCTGACATCTACAAAATAGCCAAGGGAGTTTAAAATGGCAGGTTCTCTCCCTAGAAAGTGTATTGAAATGATTAACGAAGTAACAAAATGGGCAGAATCTAACTTTGGTGAAAAGTCTGAACATTTCACATGATGCTCAACAAGCCAAAGTAAGGTACCATCTGTAGCAAAGACTAGATTTAGATTAACTGGTAAGTAGAGACAACTCTTCAAAGATCATAACTGTAAACTGCAAATCTACTTCCAAGTCTCTCACACACCGTTCAGTCCACACAGGCCACGTTTGTTTCGCTGTAAAGACTTCAGCCTGGAAACACTAGGAAAAGAAAAGTTCCTTTAATTGGGTCTTTATAGGAGGAAAGGGTTAGTTGTATTCGCAGACTGGGAGGCTGACGGCGGGATTCCTGTACTGTGGAGAGGTTGGGGCATTGATCCTGCAATGCTCAGCCCCTGGCCCATCCTGGTTATGGAGGCCACGGCGCCCATCGCCGGGATCGGTGCCATCCCCACGGGCACGGGGGCCATGGAAGACAGAGGTATTGGCTCCATGCTCATCGGGGGCACAGCGCTGAAGGAAGGGCTGGTTCCCATCACGGGACTCGCTCTCATCTGGTTCAGGGTGAGTGGCTGAGGCTGATTCACTTGGAAGGGGTTGATTGGAGTCGGTGCTGTAGCGGCGCCTGCTTTGGAGAGAAGGGGGAAGAGGGAAAGAGATGGCACTGCCATCAACAACCACGTTCTGGAAATCCTCTTTTCTGGCACCCTCTTTACATCTCCACACGCTCCCAGCCCTAAAACAGCCTGGGGAGAACCTGCCTGGATGCCATCCAGCGAATTGCCCGGTGCACCAGCACAGTCTGCTCCCCTGAGTCTGTCAATGCCACAAACACCCCTTCCCTGACCAACAGTTTCCGCTTCTGATACTACTGACCAGAAAGAAAGGTTTCAAATTTGACTACCTGGAACATGCCTAACCTTGATATCCAGGTCACTGATTCTATTTTTTAAATGCTGTTTAAAATTCACACTGGGGAAGAGACCTGCAGGTTCTCTGTGCTCCTTTACTGAAGATTAAACGGAGAGAGAATAGGTTTTGGATACTGGGAAGGAATTTCTGGCTGTCGGGGTGGGCAGGCCCTGGCCCAGGGTGCCCAGAGAAGCTGTGGCTGCCCCAGCCCTGGGAGTGTCCAAGGCCAGGTCGGACGGGGCTTGGAGCAACCTGGGCTGGTGGAAGGTGCCCCTGCCCATGGCAGGGGCTTGGAAGGGGATGACCTTTAATATCCCTTCCAACCTAATCCATCCTGGGATTCTCTGTTTTGTACATTTGCTTCACAATCTCACCGGCCAACTCCATTTTCGTCTTTCTGGCACTGAGTTTGGACAAGAATTCACAAAGTAAACAACTTGTTTCCGAGTTGCAGCGGTGCTAGGAAAAGCAGAGCCCAACTTTCCCAGCGTTTGAGGCTCCCTGGCCTGCTGCCAGCCCTGCAGATTCCTTCCACCATCCAAGCACAGCGTTATTTGGATGGCCTAGTGACCCCTCACAAACTTGCTGTAGTAACCAGGAACAGCACATACACAGATTTCCTCTCCCTGCTCTCTGCCAAGGCTGCTCAGAATCACCGCCTTTTTCCTGCTCAAGGAGTTCAATAAACTGACTTTTTGTTTTCCACTGGAAGAGTGAAGAAAATCAATACTGAAAGAGAATTTCAAGGTGTTTCACTGTATGAGCAACACATGAAAATTTCAGTGCATATTTCAGCTTTTAAAAAATGCATCTTCCACGTGTTTAGTGTCACCACTTGGGTCTGCTCTAAGTAAGGGCTCACTTCCAACAGGCCCAGCTTACAGGAGAACTGCAACAGCCTATTTTTTTTTTTCCAAATACACTGAGAATGCATTTTCAGATTAAAACTGGTTTACTGTGCCAGCCTAAAGACAGCCTGACCAGCAACTCACTGAATTTTACTGCTGAGTTTGCTCTCTGGAACTTTGGGCTGCAGTCAGATAATTTGGAGAGAGCAAGGGCAAAAGGGGAAGGGAAACTGCTGGAACCAAGCTCAGCTGCAGACAAAGAGCAGAAACTCTAATTTCAGGGACTGCCACTATGTGCTGGGTGAGTCCATGATGCCTCTCCGAGACCCTCCTGCTCTCAGCCGTGATCTGTTGGCTGAAGTAACCAGGAAAAACAAGCCCAAAATTCTTACTTTAAATCCACTACAACTGAGTTTTTCACAGTTTTCCTACAGGAAGGGAAAGCGAAAACAGAAACGTGAAGGGTCGTGCAGAAACAGACCTGGTGCCAAGAATGGATTCAGTGAAGTAACAGGTTGTGGTGGCTTAGACACCAGAGAATCCAGGTTCACCAGAGCAGCATTGGGGCCCAAAAAGGACTCGGGGGTTTTCCGAGCTGCGCTTTGTTTTCCTGATGTCCCGCTCGAGTGCTGGGAATCAAAGAGATCGGGACTTGTGGTACCGCTATGCTGAGATGGCAAAGTGGAACCTGATTCAGCTGAAACAACACAAAGAGACAAACAAAACTTCCCATTAATGCACACAGTCGAGCAGAGAGAAAACCCCGAAGTGTCTGACAGCAGAAATGTTTAGTTCTAACGCTGGGATTAGTCAGGCTGCAGTTTCAGTTACACCCTTAGCATGCAAGCAGGTGAATGTTCTGTAGGAGAGCACAAAGAAGCCGCAGTCAGAGGTGCAGAGCTCTACTGAAGGCGCTCCCTGCTTTGCCCTGGTGAACATTCCCACAGCTACGCTGCTCCAGGTGGGGGGACTCAGAGGCTCCAAGGAATAGACACTCCAAAGCCTTGGCTCCTGCCCTTGCCCTACACCACTGCCGTGCCCTTCCTAGCTGGATTTCCCCCAGGTTTTGTGTTCCAGAAGCCCAGCTGTGCATTAGTCACTGTGCTTTGTAGCAGAACCATCCTGAGAGCACTCAGTACCACAGCACTGACAGTGAGGGTCTGGCAGTTTGGACCGAGTGACTAATGACCAAAGGAAACATAAATTAGAGCATTCACAGAAGTGTATTTTCTCATCTTCCTACTAGAATTTACACCTCAGAGAGGTTCATTCAGCATGGTTCTGTTTGAGTCTCTGAGCATAACCGGAAATTTAGAAGTCCAACAAATTTCTGGGCCAATGCAGCAAAAATTACATAGTGCAGTTCTACGGATCACAGTGCAAAAGGCCCATTCCCCACAAGTTCATGCACAGGCCAAAACGTGAACAAGCTTTTACTGCTGCATTACCACCAGCTTTAATCTTTCCCTTTGTGAAAGCTCTTTTTTTTTTTTTTTTTTAAATAAAATTTAAGAATAGAGACATTTGTTGCTGTGACTATCACCCAACCTGTCCACATGCTAAGGAACTTGATTCGTACCTGGCTTTTTGGAAGTTCGAAGTGTGTCAAATTCAGAAAAATCATCTTTAACTGTACCATTCAAATTATTGAAGAGGTCAAAAGATGTACTTCCTGTTCAAAACAACAAGACAGCCCTGTCATTAACACATCTTCGGTTGCATCACGCACCTGATCCTCCTGGAAGCAATTCCTAACCCACTTGTGTTACCAAGAAGCCACTGTTGGGTTCCAGGGCAGCAGCTGGAGTGGCCCTGGAGATACCCAGGAGCTGGGAGAAGGATAACGGCAGAGAATTGTCCTTTAACACAGAATTAGCCAACTAGTTCAGAGTAGTTTGCCTTTAAATCAGTGCAGGGCACACCTTGAGCATGCTGGGGGGGTTTGGTTGATTGTCTGCGCTAGAGACAAGCAGATAGTGCTCCAGAAGGAGAAAGGGATTTACAGCCTAAAGTATGAAGTGTTAACCATCACTCAATTAAAACACATTCTGAACAGAGTCCCAAAGCCAAATTTAGCACTGCCACAACTTCAGTGATGATCTGAGTTGTGCTTCCCAAGTGAAAAGGAAGAGAAATGCAATAGCAAAGGTTGCTGAGGTGGCAAAGCCCTGTTAGCTGAAGCACCAGAACTCACCCAGAGTTTACACCCAACGAAAACATCACTATTTCAACACTCTTACCTCAGAATGGAGGCAAAAAACCCAAATGGACCAGCAACCACACTTCTGAAAAGCTTTACATTTTGTGTGGGTTTTTTTAATTAGATGAAATGTTTTTCTAATTTAGTTTTAACCTTCAACACATTGCAAGCAAATGAAGGTTCAAAAAGAGCACAAAGACAAAAACCAAAGATAACGAGTGACAACTGAGTACAAAAGCAATGCTAAAGAAGAAAAAAATTAAAGACTCATTCTCACAATGATCCAGTTACTGCCCTTTGCCCAGTGAAAAGCTGATGAGTCAACTTTTTGCAGCACTCAGATTCCTTTGTTTCTCATGTACCGGGATGAAGGACTGGCAGAAAATGCATTTGGGATGCATTTAGCCAGGGTGCTGATATGAAAATAGCAGGTATTAAGACTCATCAAGGTTGCATTAGTTAGAGCATGAACAGACAATTACAGCAGCACCTTGGTACACAGGGCTCAGGGATCACTTCTCACCCTCAGTCTGAAGGAACAAACCTTCATTTGCACCTCTAGAAGTCTCCTCAGAGCCTGGAGGTGGCTCAACCTGCCAATCTACACCTGCAGAGCTATTTATCATGATGAAAGGTTAAATTACAGGATCATTCATCGCCAGAAATTAAGTCCTTGTCTAATTAAAGATAAAACCCAAGAGCAGCAGCAGTGCTCAGCAGGCAGCCACAAATACCAAGAGGAGAACTTAGAAGGGACAGAGCCGAAGCGGCACCACGAATTCACAGCTCCAAGTCAGAATAATTACATTTGATTTTCTTTTCCCTGCTGGTTATTGCAACTCCCTTTTATTTCACAGACCAGTTCTGCAAATTGCTCAGCTTGGAGCTTCACTGAACCACACAAATGCAAGATCATCCTTCAGGTTTCTCCTCGTTACCCAAATAACATGGATACGGGATGAGAGCGTTCCTCACCAGAAGCAGGGAGAGGTTTGTTTGCAGGTGCTGGTCCCCAGGGATCCACAGAAGGTTTTGCTGCAGTAGAAGACGACTGAGCAGGAGCCCAAGGGTCATTTCTGGACAGAGGCTGAGCTGTGGATCCTGCTGGTGCTGCCCAAGGGTCAACGGAAGCAGCTGGTTTGGCACCTGCAAAAAGAGTCAGCAGGAACACCAGTGAGTGCAGACTCTCTTTGGAAAGCTTTCCTGGGAGATTAACCTCCCTTATGTGCCTTCACTGCCAATTAATGCTGAACAGAAATAGGTGAAGCAGTTCAGCACCAGGAACACTGATAACTCGGAGCATGAATGTCACACAGGCTGAACAACAAGCACCGGGAAATGCTGTGCAAGGCAGAAGAATAAACAAATCCCCCGCCCCCCCCCACTTTGAAACTGAGTAAAAATATCTGCAGTTCCAGCAAGAAAATAAACTTGTTTTTGTTACAGACACTGCCACCACAACTGACAATACCTGACTGGAGGTGACCTAAATCACAGGGTCTATTTATGAACTCAGGGGAAAGCAAGTTTATAAAAAGCCCAGAGGTAAAAGTTATGAGATACGAAACATTAATACTTGGGCAAAGATATCTAAGATGCAAAGTTCTTCCAACTCTTTTAACCATACTGTTATTTTTTTAACATATAATCAGCTTCCCTGAGCCAGCTGTGCTTTTTTATTCCCATTTCTAAGCTCTCCTGACACAGATCTGAGCTTCCCACTGACACCCCTTCTTCTTTTTTTTTTTAACCCAATGCCTTTACGTTCAGGATTCTCATTTTTACTGGAAGTTGGTGACAACTCTTCATTCCTACCAATTCAATTATCAAACTGCTTCAGGTTGTGCAGAGGGTGCAAGGGAAATTTTAGGCCAAACAAAGGGAGAAGGAAAGAGAAGGAAACTCCCCTCACTACACACAATTTCCTGCCAGGTTCTTCTTCTTCCTCCCCAACCTGATTTACTGCTTTTCAGCAAAGCAATTCTGTTCCACTTTCTACCAGCATTTTAGGTTATTAAACCCCAGGGCCACTGAAGCAAATCCCAAGTTAGATTTGCAGTGGGCCAGGTCCATGCTGGAAGGTGATTCTTGCTTGGTCCCGACATCCATCCCCCTCCTGGGCTATCCAGGAAGGGGAGCCCAGCACTGTACAATTCTACAGTGATCAATTACCTTCAAATGAAGCTCCCTATGAACCTTCTCCCCAGGTGTGGTTTAATTCCTAACTGAGGACTGTGTAACCCACAAGCAGGACAGGATCACGCCCATGTACACAACTCTCACCTTTAACCACCGCGTGGAATTCAAGTTACAACTGGGAATTAATTTAGCTTTCAAAACTACATAAAACCCCCTTTGGCATCACAATATTCTCGTAAACCAATTCAAGGCTGCACACAGGGGCACAGATTCCAATGTGCAATGCTGGTTTTTGTGTCATCAACAGGCCCATGGTCTCGCTGCAGCTCCGGATCAGGAAATGCCAAAACTCTCCAAGGAAGCCCAACTAATCCCACACCGGTACTTACATTTCCTTTATCTGTCCTCAGTGCTGAGTTACAGCAATGGCCCTCCAGAAATGCAAATGACAGCATTTCCTATCAACTGAAGCTTCCCCGAATGTCTTTTCTTTCATAAAGGGAGCGCACGAAATGAGAGCGCTTGGGAAGGTCCCTTCCCGGAGCTGCCATCAGCTCCACTGGAACACCACAGCACACGCAGGGTTTGAGAAACCAAGTTTAAGGAGTCACTTCTTTGTCAGAAAACTCCTAAATCCTACATCTTCAAGACTATCCTTAGGAGGCAGGAAACCAGCAAGCTGGAATGAGGGGTTGTGCCATGGTGGAATAAAGTTGGGAGGCACTGAGAAAAGACACTACAGCCAAAACTGATACAAGGGAAGCCCTGCCAGAGAGTGGCAGATCAAACAGGGGGATTGAAGAAAGTTGGATTTTGGTTATTTTTAGCCATGGAAAAATACCCTGAATAGCCTTAGGGCACAAAACTCGAGCTTTTTCTGATTTCCTGTCACCAAAAATGAAAGAGATGATGCAATTTCTATTTGTTTCTGCTTGGCAATGAGTTGGGGAATGCCAGTTCTAGAGTATGGGAATCAATCAAGTTGGACTAATACACAAGCATGACACTGGACACTGATGGACTTTGAGAAGCACCACATTAAAAAGCAAAAGCTTTTTAATAACATTCCTCCTGGCAGTTTCTTCTTACCAAATGATTGCCATGGATCAGAGGCAGGAGCTGCAACTGTGGATCCTCCCCAGGGATCAGTTTGGTTTGCAACAGCAGGAGGTCCCCAGGGCTCCGTTTTCGGTGGGGCCGGGGCCGGGGCCGGGGCCGGGGCCGAGGAGGGCAGGGCATCCATTAGGTCCAACAAAGTGGTGTGCTGAGGGCAGGAATAATCTGAGCTTTAATCAAGAGCATTATCACTCTGCAGTACAAACCCGTGAGAGTGAAGAAGCAATTATTATTATTTTTTTCCTTTTACACACCTGCATTGACTAGTAGTTCGAAATTTAACCCACACGGAAGAAGCTTTAAGCTATACAACAAAGCAATCCCAAAAGCATAAAAAGAGCTCAGTATTAAGCTATTTTGTGTTACTGTATTTCAGCTTTTGGCAGCATAACCAGGAATTTCTTAGTCGAAGGCACTACCTCCTTCTTTTTGGGAATTTTAATTGTGTCTCTGCGACTCTCCTCCAGAGCCATCTGTAATCTCAGATCATCTCCGCGTCTGAGGCGCTCCTCCTGCAAAGGAAATCAACACTGGTGATATAGACCATTAGCCTGCACTGTGCTGCTGCTCCCTCCAGGTATCCAACCCCTGGGCAGGACACTGCCAGGGAAGGCCTGGGCAGCCCTCCCTGCCACCCTGCATTATTTGCTGGGATTTGCACACAGCGCAAGGGAGGGAGAGGAATTTTCTCGGGGTTCTTGCTTCACCCAGAGGGCAGGAGCACCCTGACCCTGGAACACCAGCAGTGTGATCACAGTCCGGTCTGCTGATTGACATTTACCCTTGTGTTGTTATATTCCTAATGGGAATGGAAATGGAACATTCTGTCCAAAATCCAGTTACAAGGCAGAAATACACAGAACTTCGAGTAAACAGCCCAGTTTTAAATTATCATCATGATTTTGAACCACTGAAGGCCGTAGGGAACTCAAGTTTAATTTCCCTGGCTTTTCTCAGCTTCCCTCCACACTGATACAAGTGTTATAACACCAAGGGAATCAGTCGAGCCAACTCCATGCAATTTGAAGGTTTAAACGTCTGTAAACTACAATGTTCGTGGCACATTCAACTACTTTAAATACCTTAGCTTGCATCATGTCTTTCAGAAGTTGACTAATCCCCCGGCTGGGATTTCCCTTGTCATTTTTCAAGCTACTTCAACCGATTAGATTCTGATTTTTATTTTCTTTCCCTTTATTGCTCCATAACGATAAAGTTTACTGGGTGATGGTTTCCCTTTCCAAGCACAGAGATATTAATGCTTAACATGCAGCTGTAAACTAAATTTTCACAGAAAGCCTCTAAAATTTTACAGGCACTCACCAGGGCTGAGTTGAATTTTCACTCATAGCTGAGATTCAACTTTGTTACATATTAATATGTAGCAAACTTTATCCACAATTATTTATCCAGCATTTACTCCAAATTCAGAATGAACCTCTTAAGAATCAGCACAGTAACATAACTCAGGTGACCGTTCAGGAATCGAGTTACTGTAAACCAGGTTCTTTATATATTCTGGTACTTTGGGTCAGGTCACCCTCCTGTTCCAGGCACTCTGACCAAACAAACAGACCATTCAGAATTTCACTGGAATCAGAATTCACTGACATTAACGAAGGTTTCCAGGACCAGTCATGTTTCCAGCTCTTCCTAACTGAAAACATCTTCAGTAACCTGCTGATTAACATCCTCCCACACAAAGTCTTCTTGCAAAGTGACTGTCATCTTCCACTAGTCTCAACAGCTCGGAGGCTGAAGTTACTTTAAAAAGAGATTTAAAAAACAAAAATAAAAAAACCCCCCAAGAGCAACATCTTCCAAAATGGCCTTTCTCACTCCCCCTATTCCACCTGGAGCAAAGCCAAGCTGCCATTGAGGGGGGGGAAAAAAAAAAAAAAACCACAACCAACCAACAGAAAAGAGGATTGTAATCTCAACTATCAAAGGCCAAACCTACACGGGCACCGACCTGCTCCGCCACCTCCCGGCTCATGGCCAGCGCCAGCTGCAGCTGCAGCTCCTCTTCCCCGCTCGTCTGAGGCCGGGCCTGCTCCAGCTCCGAGGAAACCCGAGGGGACGTCGCTGTTGGAGACAAAACCCACCGCATTTAGCACATCAAACGACACAAGGATGTGGCAGGTTTGATTCCTGCTCCGACCACACCGCTCTGTTTCCATACGTTCGTTCCAGGGGCCACCTCCTAAAGCTCCCGCCACGGCTGAGGGGAGCGAGCCACAACAATTAAAGAGTCAACTGCTTTAAAGGACAAATATTGCTGGAAAACCAAAGCTTTTTGCCTCAGTGGGATTGTAATATCAACAAGCACCCCCGGGACATGCCGGATACCCCGAGTGTATCTTCAGGGGCAGGACACCGACTTAAAAACTTACAGAATTAATTGTTCAAGAAAACATTTGTTGATATTTCTTGCATCTTCCAATGTCACTAAGGATTTGCTGGGAGTTGGCCAATCTCAGGGTAAAACTGGATACCACCCACTTTTCTGTAAAATAATACAGTCCTAATGGGAAGATAAAGAACTATTCTTAACTGCTGAGCAGGCTCAGGGACAAACAAGCCAGCCATTCATATCCCAAATACACACAAATACTGTATCATTCTCTGGTAAAAACAGGGTTGGTATATGGGTTGGGGGCGTTGTTTGGGTTTTGCTCTTGGTTGGTCTTTTTTTGGATGAAGATTTCTATTAGCTGAGCTCTGGCTGTGATCTCCCCCATTCCTTGAGTAACAGTCAAGCTTGACAGCTAAGATATGCCATTTCTCAATACACAAACCCTCTTTTACTGATGTTGTCAAACATCACCATGCAGAAATTCCCATCCCAATGCGACAACACTAGAAGGTTTAGCACTAGACAGTAATTAAACATTTTCTATGTTCACTCTTACAAATAATGCTCTAGCACCCAATTCATTCACACAGAACTTTTATCTTAGTTTGGCAAGGAAGTTTGTATTTAATGGCTGGAATGATAATTAGTCTGGCAAAATATATATTGACATTTAATCCAGAGGAATCATCTTTCTAAACTAGCATGACAAGGTCTAAGAAATCGAGTTTCTTCTTAGCAGGTCAACCGGGCATGTAAAAACGAGATTGTCAAACCATGTTTAAAAAACACTTTTTCACCACTGCTTTAATCCTCCAGACGTTTCCCAGTCTTGCCTCTCCAAAATGACATTACAAAACAAGAAGTGCAACTTCTTCTCTCATCCAACAGGCCTGAAGGTGACTCTCCAGAAACAAGGAATGATCCTTCCATCCCACCCCACTCTCTTTCTAAAGGAACATATTAAATTTATCACCCAGAATGATTCCTCCACGTTGTGCTGATCCTGAGGCTCTCAAGCCAACCAGACAAGCTCCTTACTTCAATAAAGATGTTACTCATGTCTCAATTCTAATTCTTCTTCAAACGTTTTCATATGAAAGAACTAGATTTCTGTTTGCTCCAACAGTCACAGCCAGGCTCTCCAATACATTATATGGACTATTAAAAATAAGAAAACTAAAGCATATGATAATTCCCAGCCACTCACCTAATACAGGTTAAACATGAGCACTAAATTTTAGTCATTCAAATCCAAGACGGATGATTTCAAACCAGAATGGATGTGGAAACACTTCCCCTTGGAGCACAGAGCGTGTTTTATGTGTTTATCTTTGCAAAAAGAAGATTGAACAGTTTATGGTTGTTAAATAAATCAGCCTTGCAAATACCACAGAGTGAGAAAAGCTGTTTAAGATAAAGGGGCAAGAACTAATGGTATAAACTGACGATGAACAGATTTGAGATACCAGTGGGGAAGAGCAGTTCTCCAGCAGGAATTAGAGAGGGAGAGTAAGTTATGGTTTAAACACAGAGCTGGGTAAGTGTGGGACAAATGGGACACCCAGAGAACAGCTGGACCTGGACCATGATCAGGGAGGTACCTTTTGGTCTCCCAGTTTTTTCACTGCAATTGCAGGGAGAAATGGGATTTCCTGCATCTCAGCTTTTCCATCTCTGTTGACATACCTACCACATTCCATAACAACTGAGAAGCAGGTGCTACAATGACTTCAAAATGATGTAAAATGGGTTCATTTTTCTCCTGTTTCCACACAAAGGACTCGCTGACTGCGCTCACCAGTTGCTGCTCTTAGCAGCTCACAGCATTTCTGCCCGGAAAAGCTGCAAGGAGCAGGAATTGCATCCCACTGGCCCTCCCTTGGTGGGTCCTCACCTCCCAGTCACACACGGGAAGGGCTGGATTGCTTTGGCAGGGAGCTCCATGAGCTCACAGCTCCCAACAGAGCCCAACACCAGCAGCTCCAGGATCTCCACATGGATAATACGGGCTCTCACAGATATAGATTATTTCTTTTCACTTTTAGGCTTTCCAGCAATTCCATTTACTTGCTTTCATTAACTCTAAAAGGCATTTTCAAACTCCTCTTTAAAAATAAAAGGGGAAAAATGTCAATTGGAAACTCCTCCTTGGGCCTCATTAAAAAAGCCCCAAACTACAGGAATGTTGCTATTTTACATTTAAACCTCTGCAGTGTTATAAAACCACCTACATTAAAGAACTGCCAGCAAATTGTTCAAAGACAGAATTAAGGAAAATTCAAAACACTGTTCTTGGGAGTAACCTGACATTTTTTACCCAACAACTTCGCTCCCATATGGGCCTCATCCTGCATTGAGGTTTGAATTCCCAGGATCCAGCATAAAGGTTATTGCCTTAGTAACAGGATCGCTGCCACACAAAGCATCTCTTATCCCCCAGCACATGACAGTTAGATGTTTATGTAAGATGGGACTCAAAAGATCAATTCTGACCTGCTAAGCCCTGCTTTGTTGGGAATTTGGAGATCCCAGTCCCTCCAGGCTGCCCAGAAGCGAATTGGTGGGGATCTGCTCCCAAAGGGAACAACGCCACCGGGCTGGGCTGCTTGGCGAGGAAATCATCTCCAACCTCAGTTAATCACTAAAGCGGGATTCTGCTCCACCATCTGTCCCCAGTCCAGGCTCTGACGTCTTTCAGACACATCTATTGATAATTTACTATATTTTGGCAATTATTAAAAGCCCTCTGTAGATGTCTATAGATCTGGCTGAGTTACAGTGAATGCACAGCACACAGAGTCATTGCCTGCATTAGTGATAAAAATCTCTCCCAGCAGAGAAATCAGGCTGTGCATTTTCATTCAGAAGGCTGTGCTTGGGTTTTGGGGTTGTTTTTGTTATTTCTGGGTTTTTTTTCCTTTAATGTCAGGCTTTGTAATTTGCAGGTGAAATTCTGAAGAACAGAATTCTGTTCTCAGTCACATCTGTTCAGAAAGAAAAGCTGCTTCCTCAATCAGTGCACCTACAAATGCAGACAAAACCAAGGCTGAATTGAAAAATCAAGATTAGTATCACTGTAAGAACTCAGAAACCAATAGCAATTCCCTTGGGAACCAGGTAGAGATGCCATTTGTTAGTCTTCCAATGAAAGACCGCTCAAATAAAGATGGGATATGTTCTAAAAGCCAATCCAGTCTCTCAAATGATGAAAAGGCATGTGCAAACTACTTAATCTAGAAGGAATTGTGCAATCCACCTTCCCACCGGGAATTAAAGAATCTTTCAGACACAAGGGGAGAGTTAATAACGCCTCTGAACATGACAAGGTGGAGTTGCCCAGCCTTCCTGCAGGATTTAATTGCACTGAGCAGACGCAGCACTTTGGAAATTCATTTAACCCTGACCAAATCCTTAAGGTTTGTTTTGGTTTTAGGAGCATTTCTTCCTCTCAGGTGATCCCCACGCCCATCTGAGAGACACAGTTGGGTAATTCAGTGCCACTACAGAAGCCTGGAATCACCAGTGGCACCTCCCACCTTCACTCAAGAGCACCAGAAAAATACATGTATGATGAGAGGATTTAATCAAGTTGTCAAATGACATCTGACAGCAGTCTGACACATTCCTTCAACACCTCAAACTATGGAAAGTATCCACACTACTCATCCAGATTCATTGCTGGATGCTAAACCATACATTCCCTAAGATGGAAAGGCAGAGATGTGTTCCAACCTGCAAAGAAGCAGAACAGATTATTAAATTAAAAACCACCCAAAACATCTGAAAACAGGAGCATTCTGAATGGCATAGGTTGCCCAGGGAAGCTGTGGCTGCCCCATCCCTGGAAGTGTTCTAGTGGAAGGTGCCGTTCCCACAGCACAGGGTTGGAACTGAATGAGCTTTAAGGTCCCTTCCCCAAACCATTCTGGGATTCTATGAATTTCCTATCATGTCAAAGCCAAAATAGCAATTCCTCTGATTTATTTCCTACTCTGAGTAAAAGTGGAGACAAAGCTGAAATAGATGAGTGAAACATACACTTGCTGATGCTTCACAAAACTGTTTATAAATAATGAGTCAACTTAATGTGAATATAAGCACTGGAACTACTAAAACTTCACCTGAAGAAAATTGCTCCCAGAATCTTTACAAGTAAGGTTAAAGACTTGGCATTTCCAAAGATCCATAAAAGCCCTTTTCAGTCCATCTTTCTCCAATCTTTCCTCAAACAGGCTGTTTGCATAATGAATGTGAGCTGAGCTGAGCCCACCTCGGGGCACTGCTGCTCTGAAAGCAGGTCACACGTTTGTGTCAATGAAATCAGGGCATTAAACCCAGCCCAGGCTGGCTCTGCCTCCCAAACCCACCGGAGCACATGGACAAAGGGAAGCGTGTGTGTGGACAACCCGAAATAACGCTGGGACAGCCTGGCTTGGGCGTAACAGAACTGGATCTCTTAAAAGCATGGCCCCAGTAAACTTGGTTTTAAAACGTGACCAGCGTTTCTCAGGTTTGAAACACCATCCCAGTTCAGTCCTAAGAGGTCTATATTAAGAACACCCTACTTTTCCCTGTGCAGTCATAAATCCAGAATCCTATTTAAGTGGTCACTGGCAGCTGTGCACGAAACAAGGCCAGGAGCAAGAGGCTGCAGGGTTCAAAACTGGGTGACTGATGTCAAGCATAAAGACAATTATTTAGACACAAAGGCACATTAGGAGTAGGAAATATTGCTCCAAAAGATTTCAGATATCCATCTTATATTCCTTCCTTTCTGCAGTAGGTTTAGTTTCAGCGCCGCACAAGAACATTCCTCTAAAGTGAAATAAAATCTGACATCAGATTTCATGCAACTCCAGACAACTTGCGTATTTTCCAAAACAAATAAAAACTACTATGCATTTTGTCATGGAATATTTAGTACCTCCTAATCTGAACATTAATTGCCAACCAAAAGATAAAACCAATTGTTCCCAGCATGTCAGAAATTACTGACAAGATGGAGGCTGGGAGGAGCTTTATTTCTGCTTTTTGCTTTAGTATCTCTCTTGGCTTCCATTTACAGGTTGGGAGACTAAATAGCAAAGATATACTAATGCTGCTACAATTCACACACCATTATGCGCTCCCTGGAATTATCCAAGCACAGAGATCTTCAGGGCCAACAAAGTCATTAAGGCAAAGCTTTGGGGGGAAAGGATCTTATTAAAAACTATCATGTTTCACCATTTCACTTTTCGTAGTTTCTAAAGGACTGTCAGAGATGAGATGAAAATATCCGCAAGGAAAATGGGAGAAATGACCTTACTTGCCAGAGTTCTGCCTGCAGCAGTGAGGGATGACTGTTCAACAGTCAAGAGATCCTTCTCCCTCTTGAATTCTCTCACACTACACAGGCTGCAAGCGCTGCTTTTGTTTTTTCATAAAGGATAAATTTGGGACACAATGACCAGCAAACTCTTTATGAAAACCCTTTCTGGCTCAACATCAAGTACAAAATCCAACTGTTAGATCCAAAGCCACAGGTGTTAAGAGGCAGGAGAAGGGCAGAGTGAGCCCTGCAGTGTTCAGTCAGTGCTGCCTGTGCAGTGCAGCTGATTCAACACCCTGAGCAAACTGAACCAAAAAGCATCCACTGACTTATCCAACACTGCACTTTCAATAACTGGCAGAAAGGGAAGAGATCCCTCACGGACAATCCAGCACAAGTTATTGTTCCCCCAGTGATCTGTCCTGGAGGGACTACCAGGCTCTTTGAGTCAGCTCAGCCTTCATTTCTTCTGCAAAAAAAGTAGCAAAAATGAGATTTTAGAGCTCAAAATCATCTCTTCCAGCAAGGGGAATGCATTCTCAAAATCCGCAATCCCCACTAGCAAGGAACAGAAGTAAAACGTGCTGATGCCAAAATCACTGAGAGACAAAATATTTCCTTCAGTGATGTTGGCAAGAAGGCTGTTAATTCTCCCAAATTTTATTGATGTTTGATTGTTAAGAAGACACGCGAAACACTTAGCAAAGAGAGGGGAAGTATATTTTTCAGTATATATTTTCAAATCTCATGCTATAGATTGCAAATCTAAATGTCTCTGATCTCCTCTTCAAAGGCTCAGAGGAATGAAAGAGAATTCTGCCAGAATATACAGTGCAGCAACCACATCTTCAAGCTGCTACAAGGGGAGTATTTCCCAGGAGCCAAGCATAACTTAATTCCTTTCACATATTTTACTGAATCCATCTTTTCAGAAGGAAAGGAGGTTATCATTTAAAAAAATAAAACAGGATGGATACAATCTCTTTCACTTTAAATAATGAAAAGCACCTTTTCCATCAAATTTAGAAGGCACAAGAATAACCCTACATTTATGTAACAGATTAAATGTCTGGATTTTAATGAAACTCCTTCCTCGTTTCCCAGGATAAAGCTCTATCCAGTTTTCCAATATCAGAAGTATTTAGCACAGCTGTTCTGAAAGATGCTGCCTTTGCTTTGCTATACTCAAACCTGACAAAAAAACGTATTAAAACTTCAAAATATAAAAACTAACAGCCAACTCTACTTTTGCTGATCCGCAGTGAGAAGTCCAGGAGAGGCCACAACAGGAGGAAGAACTGAGAGGGGGAAAAACTCCTGAGATTTCCAAAGCTTCTTAGGTCTGTGCTCAGGGGGAGGAGGAAAAAAGCTTAAGAAATCATTACCTCAAAAGCAACCCTGCCACAGGAGACACACAGGGAAATGGGAGCATCCACTAAACCCACACTTTGGATGGAAAGAACAGCCAAACTTTGCTGTTTCTCCCAGCAAAATTCTCAAAGCGTCCAAGGAACAATTCAGGAACACACCCTGCGTTGCTCAATCCTGCTGTGAGGGATAGTTTGGAGCCTCTGGTAGCGCTTAACATGCCAAACAATAGTTCCAGGCACTAATTAAAGGCAGGAGCTGGGTAAGCAGTAACCCCGTGGAACCCAAGGTGTGCTCGGATAACTCAGTCACCATTATTTAGTCCATCAGCCCAAGTTAAAGACAGTGTTTCAAGCTACCTTCTAAATTAAGAACTTTTGTTGTAATCAACGATAATCTGTAGACTTCAAAATTGAAAAGGGTATTGCTGTGCTTTAAAAATTCACACTGAACCAACGCTCAAGTATGGTCATTATAGAAAAACTATGTACATACAGGTAACAAACATATGGAAATTATAATTACTACAGAAAAACTAAGAAGTCTGTTATCCAGCTGTTAATTAAAAGATAAAAGATTCTCCTACCTGGAAACGTTATTGCACATTTTTTGTAGCCTGTATCCTAAAAGTATTTCTTTTTGGAAATAAAACACTGCCTTCCACAGAAGTGTTTGCACACTCACATAGTTATAATCTGAGCAGCACTTTGGGACCCAGAACACGAAAAACTTCAGATTCCTAGAACTGGTGCTCAAAGGATTCTCCACCCTGGCTCGGTTACAGTCCTTCACACACCCTTAAACATTCATTTAAAGACAAGATTTTCCTTCAGAATTAGACCACAACCCCTGACATTCCAGCCAAAGCAGCTTTCATCAGATCATTACTTACATTAAGGAGGATTTAGTGCCAAATCAGGCCTCTTCCCAACATGACAGGGAGTCCCCCCCAAGCAGTGATAGAAAGAATTTGTTCTTCCCACATCATTGTATTATTTTTTAAAGAATGAAATACAATATTTAGTGCAGATAGTGACACACCAAACACTGAGAGTATAAATATTTAAATACAGGGTCGAAGCATTACCACTCTAAGAACTGCTGAGTAAGCAATAAAGGAAATTACATAGCAGCACTCTTCCCAAAGTACAATAGAAACTGCATAAGGTGGCAAAATGATTCAGGAAATACTCTGTATTTCTAATTTCTTCTTGAATTCAAGACCAGGCTTGGAGCTTGGAGCAACCTGGTCTAGTGGAAGAATGCCCCTGCCCATGGCAGGGGAGTGGAATGAGATGAGCTTTAAGGTCCCCTCCAACCCAAATCATCCTATGATTCCATGAATTATACTTAACAAAAAGCATAAATTTCTAAGCAGAAAACCCAAAAAATCCATTCACAATCTCCCCCCAACATCAAACACTGGACCACGTTCACAAAAGCAGCCGGACAATGCTATCGTTGGGAACTGACAGTAAACAACTGCTTTTTGAACTGATTTAAGTCAATACACACATCCTCTCCAAACCAAACACTTAACCAGGCACTTGAGGAGACATTAATGCCACGGAGCAGATCCACAAAGGCAGCATTAACCAGAATCACAGAACATTCCGAACTGGCAGGGACCCACAAGGATCATCGAGTCCAACTCCTACGTGAGCCCCATAAAAAGAGCGAACCCCCAACTCTGGTGTTATTGGCACCACGCTCTAACCAACTGAGCTGACCTCAGGCTCACCCTCACCTCCAACAGCAGATAAGGACACAAAACCTCTCAAAAGAAAAGGCAGAGGAAATTTGTATGTGTTTGCCTGTACTTACAGCCATGGTAAGATGCTGGGGATCCTCCAGACTTTCCATACTCCTGCTCTGAGTAGCTGGTGGACAGGTTGGGCTGGCTGGAGCCTCGGCCAAAGGTGATCTGGTTGCTGCCCACTCCAGTGGCCACCTGGGCCATGCGTTCTTTGGTCTTCAGGGCCTGGGCCCGCTCCGTCTTGAGCCGCTCGTCGTCCTTCAGGAGGGACACCAGCTGCTTGGATTTCTCCCTCACATTGATGCCCTGGTCTTTGCCATCTCGATCAATGTACTGAAAATCTTTCAACGTCTGGATAGCAAAAATATTCTCTTTACACTGCTGGGCCACCCTCTCAGACCCGGTTTTAATCAGGTAATCTAAGAGAGTGAGGGCCTTGTACACGTGTCGCCAGTTCTTGCCGTGGTCATTGAGCCGTTTCCAGATCATGCTCATAATTTCAGAAAAGGCCACAACATTGTAAGTCAGATCTGCTATTTCAGTCATTAACGAACTGGAAGGACCCCAGGGGTCATTAGAGGTCGCTTCCCGAACTTTTATTTCGGCCTCTGAGTAATTGTTCACAATGTTCTTCATCTGCCGTCTAATAGACGAAGTCGTCATTTTTGTTTCCCTTTTTCCCCAGACAGGCTGCAGAACACGAACAGAAAAGGGCTATATTTGCTCCTCCAAAAACGTTTCTGAACTGCAAAGGCTCCGTATCAGTGGCTTATTTGTAACACGTTCCACTACAACCATTTCCTCTCTTCAAGAGAATGACACGAGAAAATGAAAATCATGACCTGAGTGAGGAAAGAAAACAAAGCACATTAGTGGGGTCTGATTGCTCCTGCACGGCCAACAATCTCCATCCACCTGTGAGGAATTTCCCTGGAGTGAACCAATGAATTTTCTCCTCGAATTTCTTCTGATTTTGAAAACAACTTGCCCTTCTTCTCCCCAGTAATATTAAACACTAAGAGTCAAAACCAGAAGTGCTGAGCAAAACAAAAGTAAGAAGACAACCATGCTGATGTAAATGCAAAATTCGAAAAGCAAACCAGAAGCAAAGCCCAAGAAATGACTTAAGAGATTTAGTTTCCAAAGTAAAACCTACCTAGAATTTTTAATCACAAAAATTACAGCGCTCACAGAGCTGAGATGCAACCACATCAAAAATTTCAGGTCTAGCAGCCATCAGCTTCTCTCTAACAGCTGACCACTGCTCCCAGTCCTGTAGGAATCTGAACTGAGGGAACAAGCAAACTTCCTAAAAGTTAACCATTTCGGAAACTCCAGGTAAGTTTCAGGCCCACTCAGAGATCCCGAGGCCCAGAAGGACTCACTCCAACTCAGGGTGACCTTTAACGATAAGCAGATTAGAAGGGAATTTTTGTTCAAATGCATTTCCTTTGTACATTTGACAACACTCGTCAGATCCACAGTTTCTGCTCTGTGTGTCTTTCACACAGCACTGAAGAATTTTTAATTATATGAGAATGGAACTGTAAAGCCAAAGAGACTGGCAAGAAAACCCAAGGACAAGCTCTGGAGCTGGAACGCTGTGTCAGTTCTCAGTTAAGGTCACTGTTTCAAGTAAACAGAGGCCTATTAAGCTTTAGAATAAATTACTTGAGCAAACTGGCAGATTTTGCTGTTACATGAACACAGAACAGCCCCTGATATTCACCAGTTGCACAACACTGAGCAAGGACTCTGTAGCCAAACTCACACTAACAGAGATGCCTGTTCCAGATGTCCTCTAATGTTTCTCCAAACACTCCAAAGAACCAACCCTATCCCCTGCAAAGACACTGGAGAGAAGTAAAGCACAGATTATTTCAAGCCTGGAATTGTTACCATTCTTCAAATGACGTTGGTGCTATTTGGAATGAAAGCAGAATTCAGTGTCAGTGTAGTACTATGACTGTTTTTACCATAAAGGCATATTCCCTTCCCAGAAACCCACTCTGGGTGAGTTAAACTACCACAGACCACGTCCAGTGGGTTACTGTATTTTATCTTGTTCCGCTAAGGTTAATTTTTGGCAGAATATAAAACTCTTTTATGACATCATGGAAGATGAACTTTAAATGAGATCAACACTAAGTGGTGTTCCCCCCTCAGTATTTGGAACCAGCTGTAGAAGAGTGTTGATCTCTTGGCAGATGGCTGGTGGCAACAGGGAAAAAAAAGGGGCTTCTTGTGGGATATTTACAGTTTTGTGCATTATAAACTCCAAATTTGAAAATGCTGATCCTACATAAACACTCCTTGACAGCTGCTTCACTCCAGAAGTTAACACTGCCCAAACCTGGTGGCTCATCTGGCCCTGTGATCACTCTCCAACGCATGACTTGTAAAAGGTGAGGCAACAACAAGAAAAAATAAATGTAAAAAAAGCCCATTATGCACATCTTATTTATCCTAAAGCATTTATTTCTGTCAAGAAGGGTTAAGGCAAGTTCACAGCCAAAGCTGAAACCAGCTATCCAGGGGCACCCGGAGGGTCACACACAACTAAGAGCAAGGCTGTAGCCACGAACTTCTTCAGCTGGTAGTAGTGGAGCCAGCAGAGGATCCAAGTGTCAGGCATATCACAGACACAATTCCAATGGTTATATGGATCCCAGAGGAGAAGAATCCAACCCCCCATAAGGGCTGAGTTTGTCACCCAACCAGAAAAGCAGTAAATACCATGAAAAATCAAAACCAGGAGAACTAAAACACCTTGGATTACAAGTCCACCAAGGCCAACATCCTTCCCTTACATTATCAGCAACTTGGACATCTTAGATGGCAGCAATGGGCACTGGGCCTCTCCCAACCCCTTCTTGGAAGCCACCTGTGCCTCCCGTGTCACCCTGAGCAGGTTACAACAAGGGGCACAGGGCCAACCCTGCACGAACAGGTACTGCAGCTTATTTTAAACTTGAGTATTTATTCTCCAAGCCGTGGGCAGGGACACGGCTTTGAAGAAAGAACAAGTCACCTTGGGCTTGTTTATGTCACTCATGGTTTCACAGGAACTGGCCGTGTCTTTCTGAGCTGAGGATCTCCTGAAATCCAGCCTATTCAGAAGCTTCTCTGATCATCCCTGTGGTCTTTCCATGCGTGTATCACACTCCCATTTCTTGAGACACACACAGTTCCAAGCACTTTCAATTTCAGATTTGGAAGGAACAGAAGTTTACATCACAACATGGTCATTTACTGCTTAGCACTTCCCATTTATCAAATACTTCCGAGAAGTCCATGTGCCTTTTGGGAATTGTGCCTCTACTCCTGCACAGGAATCTCTCTGTGCATTTCATCTGCTACTTTATCCCTCAGCAGTCTCAACCTTTCATCATTCCTTTCAATTCCAATTTCAACTCATCATTTCAAATTTTACTCATTTGCTTCACGTTGGCCACCATATTTAGGAACAATCTGGAAAAGGGAGTGTTTGCAAGAGCAGGACACTTGGCTGGGAACAGCCCTTCCCTGTGAGAACCAGCCATTTACTCCTAACCCTGTTTCCTGTCTTTTAACCCGCTGTAAATCTATGAAAAAACATTCCTGTCTTATGAGAATTTTACTTCTTTAAAGGCCAGGGATGAGAGGCCTTACCCAAATATTTTTACAAGTACATATAGGAGCAAGTGCCTTACCTGTGTATCTCCCCAACCAAAGAAAAACAGAGAATTTTTATTACTTTACAACTTCATAAGCTTTTGAAAAAAATCATTTTAATACCTCACATGTAAATCTGTGAAGAATTAATCATCCTCACAACACAAGCAGGCACAAGGACCACCAGGGCTCAATCTCACATGCCAAGCTAAGCTGAACCTCCAAACCCTCCGACCACCCCCCCTTTCTCCCTCTTGCACCAAATCCAGCCATTTTTACACAAGAGCACAGTGGAAACATTCAACTTAAATTCTCCTAAGCTTTGCTCACAGCAGACTGTGAGAAGAGTAAGAATGATCCAACCCTGGCCTCGCTTTCGGAGCTGATTAAATGTAACATAAAGCTGTCAAGGTCCACAAAACAGCCCCAGAAAGCAAAGAGCTTTCACTCCTTCCCTACACCCCAGTAGGAAACCGGGCATCTGGTTTCAGAGGAGAAACCAAAGGAAGAAAGGCAGGGCCCAGAACTAGAAGCTATTCTAGTGTGAGGCTTCTGAAGGTGGCTACTAGCAGAGAGTAAGTCCGGAGTAGTGCTTTGGAAGAACAACCACAGAGCAAAGATTTGGAGAAGAGAACACACTGGATTAAGTGAAACAAGCAATTTTCATTCTTTTGGGAAACTAAATATTTCACTTGTTGTTCTGTAATAGCTCTAAAACCATCAATCCATCAACGCTGCCCTGATTCTTCACCCTCATCTCTCTGAATCATGAAAACAAAGGCATCTAATGAGACCCACATTAATGTCTGTTTTTTCCTTTTCTTGATGGACATGTTTTAATCTTACTCTACTCATAATCCACTAAAGACAACTTACTCTATGCTTCATTTTACTCTATTAAGAGCACACAGGATGACTGGAGTGGGAAGCTGATGGACTTGTTATTCCTCCCACAGATGTAGCTGTACCAATACTCAAAGTAACTCCTTGGCATTAGCACTGACCCTCCCCAAGAGCCCTGTAAGCCTTTTGGTACCTGCTTTACACATGCCCTGCTTCCTCACCACCCGTGGGAAGCATTTTCCTTGATTATTCCAAGTCTGGAAGCACCACAGCAGCCTATTTTATCATTAAGGAGATCACAAAGCCAAACATCCCAACTGCATAAAACAGGAACAGTTTCTAACACAGTCAAACACACAGAAAGTTTAGATCTTTTTTTTCCAGAAACCTCAGTGAATTAACTTCTCAGAAGAAACCACAAGGAAGAACAATGCACTTGCAACTTCAGCAAAAATGTGAGTTTGCATTTTTAACAGCAGAGTTGCAAAGAAAGCAGAAAGTAAGACCAGTTGATTAAATCTGCTGCTCCTTCCTAACAGGAAAAAGGCCTGTTGAGCTTGACAGGATTTCTGTGAAAGGTTAAAGGAGAGGGGAAGAGGGAACTTTAGTTTGCTCAGTTTAGGTGAGCCTTCCTCATTTGCTTTCTTGGTCCCTACAAAGTCCTTTTCTCTGGTTTGTAAGTAGCTTGCCATCTTTAAATAGAGAAAGAAACAGGTCTGTAAACAAGAAGGTGAAGCCTACCTGTGCTTCCAAGGGTAGCCTGGAGGGGAACATTCCCTTTGCTTTTTCCCTGTTCCAACAGTTCCATCATACAATGAATCCTCATGGTGCTTTTCTACATACAATGGGAAGACAGGAGGAATTCTTGACTGAACTTCTCAACATCTCTCTCTCTCACCAGAGATTAAACTCAGTAAATGAAACGTAGATGAGAAAACATCTTGAACGTGCTGAGACTAACACAGAAACGGGGCCAAGCCACAAAGTCCAGCCACACAAATCCACCTATAGACAGGCTTTCAGCAGAATCCATTCACATCTCTGGAATGTAAAATCCAACCAGGGTTTGTCTGCACTGATATCTGCCCTCCGTATCAGCCTGAAGGTAAATATATACATAGTCCAGCTAAGCGTGGACCGGAAATATATGAAAAGACTAATAGCAAGTGAGAAAATTAACATTAAACATATGAAGTTTACCAGACATTTGCGTAAAAATTTAATTAACAGTACTATAGACAACAAGTATAATTAGATTGGACATTTACTGTAAATTAGATGCATAAAAAGTGAGGTTTTGAAAATAGGTATTAATTCAGTCAATCTGTGATCTGTCTCTACAGACATCAATCTACATAAAGATATCCCTGCCTTTCTGCCTCACCTCTCGGGGGGGGGAATACACACAAATACCTAGAGAGCTGCTCTCCGTGCTATCAGGCTGGAATGAGAGGCAGGTGATCCTCAGGGACCTGTATTCCAGGATAAATCAGATTCTTGCCAGTCTGGAAACAATCAGGCAAAGAGAAGGAGCTGCCAGATGCTGAGCAAGGAAGAAGCTCCCCCAGACAGACACCAACACCAAACCTGCACACACTCAAACACAATCCCAATCCCAACAAGGACTCAGCTCCTATTTATGGCAAAGAAAAAGGACTCCCATTGCCTGACATTAAATTCACATTCCAGTTTTCTTGGGATAGCTCGTTACGTGCATCAATCCAAGCCCACTGTGTTCTATAAAATCTCATTTTCCACAAACAGGTCAGAAATTCTTGATTAAAAAACACAGTACAAACCTTTATATAAAAATCAGGAATATAATCCAGAAAAAAAATCACAGCAAAGGCAATTTTCTTACACTGGATCCCACACTGCTAGAGAAATTTTATCTTTCAGATTTTTTTCCACTCTCTCCATAAATAACTCCCAGAGAGCAACTGGTTCCCCAGAGGGTATCATTACACTGCCTATGATATAATATCCAACTGCAACACAAACATTGTTCCCAAAACCAAACAGGAAAAGGGGCAACTGTACATTGTGGTCACTTGGAGAGGACTGAGAGAAGAGAAGCAGCTTGGCACTTTACATAAAAGCCAACAAGTAAAACACTTATTAGCTCTCTTTCGCTACTGCACAGCAGAGAGAACAGCAATTCATGGGAATAAAACAGCCAAATGAAGACACTGAAATTACCATCAATGCCCTTCCTCAACCTTCAAACTTATTTAGGAAATGAGTTACAAATACAGGTTGGCAAAGGGTTTGAAGAACAGGGTTAACTCCAGAGGAAAGGTTTTATTTCCATTTTTCACAGTTTAAATGCTTGTCTTTTTCAGTGTAATTTCTGAGAAGAGGAAATGGTTCGAAATTCAAAGTTTTGGAAGCTTTCCACTCCCTTTTACAAATGAGAGAACAAGGTCAGCTTTCACAGACAGCAGGTGGCCAAATTATTTCTTTATTTAAAGAGTTAATGCTGGAAGATAATTCTCCTTCAGATTTATGCATATTCATGACTCCCAAGGTTAGATTCTGCAGTGATTTTACAGTCATGTCTCAGACTCACAGAGAGAGAGAGCAATTCCAGCCTGAATGGACATTTAGCCATAAAAGAGATTTACTGTTGAAGTTTTCTCCATAACACCTTTCCCTACTACGTGTCTCCTTAAATTACCAGTATTTGAGCTCAATGGGGAGCTTATTTCTCAGAGTGCACGAAAAGGGGGGCAAGGAGCAGAATTGTACCATCACCAGGACACGGCAGCACTACCTGGCCACGTTATTTCGGGACCTGCCAAGCCAGAGGTGCCGGTGCTTTGACATCCACCGCTCCATTTGACTTTCCAGCTGGAATTATTGACAGCATGGGAAGCAAATCTGCTCTGGAGGACTGTGAGAGGGGCCAGGCTCTGTCAGAGCCCTGAGATCACCGCTAACGATTCAAATCCGACCTGCCCCGCGATCTAATTTTAGGATTACAAGCTTTGACAACATCACTTTAAAAATAACACCTTCCTTCTACGGCCGGGTCAAGTGTCACCCACAGTGCCACCTGCCTTTTGGGCACATCTCAGTTTATTTCTCACACAGCAAGTGCTGGGTGTGCAGTGAGTAACAGAATATTGCAGAATTACAGAGCGGAGTGAGGCCAAGCCATTACGCGCTGAACCAGAAATTCTAAATGCAAATTAATCCAACAGGGCAGTGAAAATACCTCCCCAAACTCTCCAAGGGAATTTGTTCTCCAGGGATTACCTGCTTGAATGAAAGCATTTCATCAGTTGCTCTCACAAATTGAGTAGAAAAATAAATCACCCAATGTGTGCCTTGACTGAAAGGTAACAATCTGAAATAAATTCTGTTTACCAGGTACATCTGAACAGCATTTTCAACAGAATTAAGGATAGCAGGAGACACTTGCCTCCTTCTATATTTCCATTTTGGAAGGGAGGAGGATATCCAATATTCTTGCCAGAGGATGTATCTTAGGATATATTACTGATTAGAAAAGTCCAGCCTTGTCACTTAGGCTGCTTATGGGGTGACAGGCACCTGCTCAGGCCCTCCCAGACCAGCTTGAACACAGAAGGAACTGCAAACAGTACAACCAAAAAACTTTGCAAGACCAGAAAATCTCAGTTCCATTCCTTTTCCCCACTGTTTTCCTACAGAACTAACATTTTTAAAATTCATATTCATCTAGATCTGTGCTCATGTATCAGACTCCGTATTTTGGGAAGGTACCTGCTACTCACAACTAATTACCTGACGATTTCATTAACTAAAGTCATTTGGCACTGTATTACCACGAGGCAGACATCACCAAGTGCAGTTTCTCCAACCCACCTACACACCACAGACATGAAACCACATTAATAAATTCAGTAGGCCAAAGGCAAATGCTCATCATGATAGAGATTGGAGGAGTGGGGAAACAGTTTAACTCTCCATGTTACTACTGGTAGAAGCTGAAGGACTAATTAATATTGTTACTTTATACCATGAATTTCTAAGGGAAAGGATTGTTCAAGGAACAGTGTAAGATGCAGAGAGACACAACCAAAACACCATTTTCTTCAATCGTAACTGTCCTTACATCCACAACACTACTTTATTCAGTAGTGCCTGCCAGCACAAACTACAAGACTGAAAGGAAAATGGAGATTGATTTAATATCCTACTTACATTCATCAGTGCCCACTCATGGCATAAAATTTCAAGTACCTTCCCTCACAGCCACCAGATTTGCGCCATCATCTTCAAAAGTCAACACAGTGTGTTAATTCATCTGTCATAACTGGTGACAACAGCACAGTACTTTAACCCTCAGAAATTAAGCTCCATGCAGCTCCTGAGATTAGAGATTAGGGAGAAATTCCTCCCTGTGAGGGTGGGCAGGCCCTGGCACAGGGTGCCCAGAGAAGCTGTGGCTGCCCCTGGATCCCTGGGAGTGCCCAAGGCCAGGTTGGATGGGGTTTGGAGCTAGTGGAAGGTGTCCCTGGGCTAGTGGAAGGTGTCCCTGCCCATGGCAGGGGGTGGAATGAGATGTGCTTTAAAATCCCTTTCAACCCAAACCATTCCATAATTCTATGCCTGATTAAGTTGCTATAAAATTGCAAAGCAGGAAACATATATCCCAAAACCCTCCATGCCCCCCACCAGAGGAATGTTTTGGCCAAATCCCAGGGTTTTACACCAGGATTTGCTGCTGAGCAGTCGGGCTCAGAGAGGAACTGAGGATGTGGCTTCACATTACACTCAGCCCTCAGCTGGCCAGGGGTTGCTGTGGAAGGCAGAGTCCTGCTCCTGCCTGGAGATGTCCAGATGGAATCGCTCCAGCGAGCTGATCCCACACTCTGAGGGAGGTGAGGGGACGGGGAGAGCTGGGGTTTCTCACAGATCAGGTCACCCAACCAATTAATCTCAAGGCCACTCTAATTACTAGAAAGCGCACCATAAATAAGGCAAGTGCCAGTCATTTCAGCATTTCAACAGCCACCTCCAGTTACGGCTCACGAGGCAAAGCTGCACCCTGTAAGCTCAAACTGGTGGTGAAGTTCAAGATGCTGGTTTAGATTTGGGACCTGCTTTGAGCCAGTACCTGGGCAAGGACTGCAAACCGGGGCATTCTGGGAAATCACCTTTTACTGCCTAGTAATATATTAACCCCATTCTGGGCAGCCACAGAGGAGGAGGAAATTTGGTCCTCTACTCTTTCAAAATTAACAAACATCACAAAATCTTGGCCCTGCCCCTTTTTCCACGCTGATTTTAGCTCTGTCCTGCAACACTAAATGTTCAGCTTTCCCTCTTACTCCTCCATGTCTTCTACCTGTTCACACTGTACACATCACACAGTTTCCAAAATCTTCTCCAAACAAACCTACCTCTTCTCCCTCTTCCTATCAGGAAGCTGTCTAAAGCAGGATCACCACCTCAACAGGAAAAGCAATTCCAGAGGAGAGGGCACAACCCTGCCACCAGCAGCCTGGATTTGGACTGGATCCTCCTTACCATGAAACAGAGCTCCACAATATTCAACAACATTCAACAACACAAGAATAAGTTGCTTTGGTCAACTCCTGTGCTGCCCCAGTTCCTGACTGTGAGCTGTGTTCCGAAGTTCAGCTTTGATGGAAGTGAATCACTAAAAGATTTATAAAAAGAAATCAGCACATTTGACGTAAGGATTTTTCCTCATTATGCTACTTTAAACTTTCCAGTTCCTTTATTCAGTCACTAAGAAGAATTATCCATATTCACAAATGCAAAGATTTGCTATTATTTTATTATTATTTTGTTGATTTGGGGGGAACGAAGAAAAAAAATCTGGCTTGAAGATGCCAGCGAACCCCACATTCTCCTGTGCAGATATACAGAAATTTTCAGCTGTCAGCATAACAATTCCTCAAGTTTTCTGAATCTATCCTCCAGCAGTAATATTCTACCTACTCTTGTATCTATTCTGGATTTTTAGACGGAAAATTATTTGAGTGGGAGTTAACTTGCTCGTTTCAAAGAGGATGACAAAGACTTGTTACTCAAAAGCATCTGTGCCTGTTCCATCATTAAAGGTCATTTTCTTCCTGTCAGCTCTTGCAGAGAACATGTTATGCCCTCTTAGCTTTGCTACTCTGCAACCAGCAACTCTGCCCATGTCCTCAGGACTTCAGGTATCTTGGCAGGAGTCCACATGGAGAAGACAATACCCACCTCTGGTATTTCCAAAGCAAATGATTATGGTTTGGGACATATTAAACAAAATGCAAGTAAATCCCCTGTGCAGTACTACCTCTCTCTGTACCTCCGAGATCTGCTGCTGTCTCTGCTCTGTTGATTATTCTTCTAACCACTGTTCTCATGCAAGTCATTAAAAACATTCTCTCTTCAGACTTAGAACACAAAAGTGGCTTAAAAACTTACCCATCCCGTTTTCTAATCTTTTTTTTCAAGAGCTTTCCATCTAGTCCAAACGCACAGAAGAAATTCCAGCCCATTAACATCCATCAGGGAACAGCAATGAATTCATCAATAGTCTACAAGGCAGCGTGCTGAATCATTTAGGAACTACATCTGCAGCAGGGAGGGCACACACAGCCTGCTCACACTGTCAGCAGCCACCTCCCCGAAGAAGGGAGAATCAATGTATTAAGATGACCCTCAATTTTGTTACCCCTCTTGACAGGGTTGGTGGTGCCTCTCCAAAGCAGTATTTCCACAGCAATCAAATCCTGCCTGGCATTGCTCCCCCTGGACATCACCTTCCTTTGCCAAGCCACCTGTACGCTTGTAAAAACATTTGATTGCTCTTTTTTCTACAAATGACAGAAGGACCTGGCTTTCTCCTGCCTATCAATGTCCAGGGCAAATATATTAACCCTTACACTGAGTTTTAAATTTGCAAAGAAAAGAAACCCAAAAAACTCCCCTCAACACCAAGCTACTGCGATTGTTACAGTGCCACACACTCAAATCTAATTGTTCTTTGCAGTGTATTGAAGAGAGCTATGGAGGGACAAACTTCTTCTCCCTAACAGTGGCAAGTTCTACCAAAATCAGCCAGTCTTGAGAGAAAATAATTATGAAGTAACACGAAAGTTTAGCTATGAAAAAAAAAAGCCCAAACCGGTGCTTGGGACTATAATGGGGAAAAGGGATGGGAAGAAACCTTACTGTGGAATACAACAGTGTTAAATTACTGTTTTCATATCAGAGAAAGGTAAAGGAATTTCTTCTTAAATAAATCAGTCTTAATAACATCAAATTGGAAACTACTCTGCTTGCTTTGCCTTGCCGAGGTACGCCAAGGCTGGTCGGCTCTGCCGCGCTGCAGTTTTCCAGTGCTGGAAGTACCTTCCCCTTGTGTTTATACTCTCAGTTCTAATGGATTCTACTCTAATTAACTGCAAGAATAAAGAGGTTCTCCTTAAGGTAGCCCTCATACACCAAGTAGAGTTAATTCAGCTCTCAATACCTTCGCTTCCTTAACACAGATAATGTCTTCGAACACATACACTCACACATGTGTCTACATATCCTCAACTCCCACGGCTTAATTCAATTAATACTACTAAATCTTTAATGCTTGGCTTCAAAGGGCTTTTTTTTTTTTTTAATTTTTAATAGCTCTCATAGGTTAGCACGAATGTTTAAAGTCTTTCTGCTATATTTTAAATAAACTCCTCTTTTCTTGCCACTTTGATGTTTGACTCTCTGACAGCCCCACACTCTGCGAAGCGGCTGGAACTTTGTTTTCCGTGGAGCGATGACATTACAAGCTCCGAAAGAGATGTTAATCACCGAGCTGGAACCAGGGAGTTTTGTTCTTCCTCTCACCTGCCCTCTGGGCTGGGAGTGGGCACCAGAACCGCTTTCATCAAAACAACGTAGAAAAGCCACGAGGAGGGAGGATGCGGCTGGAGGGAGGGGGCTCTCCTTTGCATCTGTTTAGCATGGAAGCAGCAGGCGGGGCTTAATTCTCTTTACTCCGGTTTCCCACGAAAGGAGAAAATGCCAAATTCACCGTGTTTTATTGGAATAGGAGTTTTGACAAAAGACTAGTTGGGCTTGATGGCAACACAAGCCTCGTGGCATCTAAAGGCTCATCTGTTTCACAGGTTTGATGGGCAATGATTTGTGGTTTTAATTCTCCTCTTCTATTGCTTCAATTACCTCAAGCCCCTCCGCAACCTTTCCTTGCTCAGTTTCTGAATTTTGAATTTGTGAGACAAGAGACAAAGCTTTGCCAGCACATTTCAGGCCTTTCTATAAAGCATAAACTAAAAAACAAGCAGACTTTCCTCTTCCTTTAAAGTTTATTTTTCTTCTGAGTTAAAAAAAAAAAAAAAAAAAAAAAAAGAAATTCCTTCTTAAAATAAAACAAAAAAACAGCATTTCCAGGGGCAGGAAAAGCACTATAGTATTATATACACTATCCAAGCTCTCATACACACACAAAAAAAAAAAGATTGAAAATCTGGCTATAAGCCAAAGCATCCAGACAGAACTTTGTGTGGCACATACATAACAAAAGTATTCCTGTATTCAGGATGTTCAAGCGTGTTTCCTGCATTTACACCTGGGAAGGCAACAGCACTAAAAAACCAGGTGCTGTGTTTGGCATGGCCTGTCAGTCAGCCCCGGAGCAGCAGATCCCTCACACCTTCAAAGTGCTTACAACACACTTGGCTTGAGCCACATCATCACCCGCAGAACAGAAACCCCTCATAAAGCAAATTAAAACCAGAATAATGAAGAGAACCTGCAAAGCTCTCCTGCTGTCCTTCACCTCAACATTTCAGCAGCCTGCAACAAAAGCAGAGCACCCCTCAACATCGCACATCTTCAGCAATGTGTTCTCTCTTAAAGCCAATGTAAATACTCACAGAGGCCTCGTGTGTTGCTATTGTGATGAAATTAAACATACACAGACAGTGTTGGTTGGCAGACAGACACCAAAATGCCAGTTCTACCGTTCAGTGTGTTTAAAGCAGCAGGCTGGGCAAAAGCAGATTATTCACTAGGTAGTCAAACGTAAAAAAGAGCCAGACATTTCAGTCTGTCTCAGTGTCTCACAAAGGGGTCAGCGATTTGTAAATTTTAAATACAACACTTAAGCAGTTTTGCAGACTAAAAATCCTTTGATGATCTACCTCAGTGCTTCTCTGCAATAAACCAGTTTAAAAGTGATTTTGCTGTACTCAAGCTTTTATACTTCAGCTTCTCTAGAAGTTAAGAATTCTGAAAGCCAAGTAAAACCAATTATAAACATTCCTGTATTTTACTTCCTTATTAAATCTTCCCAAGAGAACCAGTAAACATATAAACATAAATATCTTTCAGAGGAGTCACCCAAGTACCAGTAAAATCCTCAGAAAGCAGCTGTTTGGCTGAGAAAGTATGATAAACACGGGCTGCCTAATCAGAGCCCGGCACAAGGAGTTTTCCTACTCTTCTGAGCAGCAGGTAGAAATTTCTGCCTTTAAAATACACAGTAAGTTGTAGAGATTCTCAAAAATTACAGTATTAAATATTGATTTCTGATCTGCATTTGCTCACAGTAAGGGAAGTACTCAGTGTCACCTATGCAGTTTATCTAAGAACATTCCAACAGAGTCATTATCTTTAGTTTCTGAGAAACTCTTTCTAAATTGGTAGACAAAGTTTAACTTAATGAACTCTGCTCAACAACAGCAGCAGAAAAATAGTAACACTTCTCACTGGTAGTAAGCACTCCAAGCCCTTAAATTAAAAAAAAAAAAAATATCACTGCAAGCACCATAACATTACAAGAAGCAATCAAACTCCTGCAATAAGGCAGGATGGGCTTAGGAGGCAAATATTTCATTAGATAAAAGAACAGAGGCGAGTTTATGCTTTCAAATGGTCATTAGAGAAGGAGGTTTTCAGCAAATAACTAAATACTTGGGCAGGGGTATTTTAAAGATTTGCCAGATCTTCCCTGGGTCTGAATATTGATGGTAATGCACAATTCGGGAATCTCTAAACAGACATTACCAGTCACATTCCAGCAATGTCACAAAATGGTAGGGTGTTTCACTGATTAATTAGTTAACTGAATAATTAAAAACATTAAAGTCCTGTTTTTCAAATAATAATTGCTTTCCTTTACATACTCCATGTGGCAGAGCACATTCTGCTTGACCATCCATGAAAGAAGAGGCATGTTAAAACAATTCTAAATAGAACTGCAGGATAAGGATTAATTAATGATCTTAAATTCTGGCTGATTTCATAGGTTAGAGCAAACATCTCTGCCTTACTGCTGTTGTCACAAGGCTCATCCCTGTCCAAACAGAGCTGAAAGTCAGTAGAAAAGCAGCTTCAGCAGCAATTGGGTCAACAGATTTGGCTGAAGAAATCCTCATTACTAAAAGGAAAAATAAATAAATAAAAATCAGGAGAATGACAAAACTAAGATGCTGTTTGGGGCCTGCTCAGCCAGCCAGAAGCACACACCAAGAACCTCTTGGGAACAGAACTCCTACCTACAAGGAAACCTGTCTGAGGGACTCTTTCACGTCTGTGTCTCTCAAGGGGGGGGAAGTTACCTTTAAAAATACTTTGGTGTGCCTTTCCCTGAGAAATATTACAACTGTATGTATCAGCTGTTTTAGTGGGGTTTGTCCCCCAAAGGTCTTGTTTGTGGACTGTACAACCCTTACACCGCTGAGCAACTTACTCATGCGATTAGTCCCAATGGAGTCAGAATGGTTTGAGCAAGAAGGAGCTTTGCCAACCCAAGGTTGCACAATCAGGGGGAAAAAAAATACAACAAAACCACGGAGGGGGATAAATTGAACTGACAAAAACTACAATCAAGAAATAGCTGGTGACAGATTGTTATTTAAGTAGAAGGAAGTGATTTAAACAGGAGCAGTTGTAATAAGATTATACGATTCTCTATTAAGATTCTTAAAATGTCTTTGTTCTAGCAAAGCTCTGAAAAGACCATTGCCCTTGCAAAGGTTCAGAAACTACTAAATTGATGTTAAGTCTAGAAATTAATATGATTTGAGAGAATAAAGAAGCAAATGTAAAAGAACATCCCAGACATCATTAGTGCCCTGTCGCCCATGCTGACAATTTTTCTAGCAGGGTACAACGTGTATTGTAGCATTTCTTGGCGGCAAAACTCAAACCCAAACAGAGGCACGGAGCTCACTCTGCCTGGGTTTCTGCTTTTAAATGATGAAAACTCTCAGGTTGATTTTAGAAGACATCACATTATGTAAGTGACATCTCCAGAAGGCCAGCAAAGTCTCTCTGAGGTTACACAGGAGGGAGATTAAATCACTGTCTGGCTGTTGAATTTCATCCATGATTCCCAGACTGTACAGTGTATCTTTAAGGAGCCAGTTCGAAAACAACGGCCCCCTAATCTGGCCGTAACTCAGAAAAGCAAACAAGGCAAGGGAGTCTTCAGATTCCTGTAGGGTGGACATAAAGCGTCTCTAGGTAAGGTGTCTGGCCTGGTTTTAAACTAATAAGCAGTTCTGAACTTTCCAAAAAAAAATTATTGCTGAATTTGTTGAAGTATTGTTCACTGAGTGTTGCACTGTGAGCATAAAAGAGCAAATGATTCACAGATTAATATTTTACTGTAAGGAAAGTAAGAACAGAAGTTTCCACTGAAAAAGAACATCCACCAAGACACTGGGTCTAAAGGTGACCATATCTATGTCATAGGAAAAACAACCTGGAGCCGAGTGGAGGGAGGAACCAGGACTGTTACTCAAATAAGCTCTGAAACAGATGCACACATGTGCAAAGTACAAGTCGTGATGAGTCAAGAAAGGAGGAGAAGAAAGAGGAAAGTCTTCTCCTGCATGGGTCACCCTCCAAAACCCTCCTGCTCCTCAAGACCTGTACATTTATTTATTATACAGCGACATGACAAGACTCAGCAACTGCAAACAACATGAATAAAACAGTACTGGGAGGAAAGGCAGGAGCAGCAGAAATGTGGAAGGAACTGCAGAGGTCTCATGCACAAATTTCAACTAATTACTTAAGACAGCTCAGGGAACTCCACTCCTGATGGTGGAAGGAGAATTATTACTTGAAAACAACTTGTATGCATGAGGACAACAAAACATACTGTGTTTCAGATTCCTTAAAACTTTACCCAGCCACCTGCACCATAAACACAGATAAGCAGAGCCTCCAAGGTGGAGCTGCATCCAGGCCTGAGCTGGGACTGGTTTTACCCAGTCCCAGAGGTAGAACCAGCTTCACTCCCGCTGCCAGTGGGGACCTGTTGGTGCCTGAGCTCCGGTTTCCCCACCTGGAAAGAGCTGGATTTTGCAAGCCAAGGCACAGGCACTGTGAACAGCCCAGGCCTGACCTTGGACACCAGCTTGAGGCACCCATTAGAGGCATTTATGTTATAACAGCCCTAGGTGATATGAAACAGAGAGACACACTATTAACAATTAATGCAATCCAAGGTACTGGTTCTGAGATCAATTCAAGTTCAATTTCTGTAACAATACCAAAGTATGAGATAAAAATTATCTATACTGAAGAAAAGCAGCTCACTGGCATAAACACTCGAAGTTGTATTTCCATGTGAAAACATACAACAGTGAATTACAAACCAAATTCTGCAAACATCTCCAGTGTCCAGTGACACTTCAACCAACAAACCCAAAATACTTTTATACTGCTTTTCTAATCAGTATAATCGTTCATACAAACACCACTATTAGATATTTACAAGCATTTACCTTCTTGTGTAACTGCACATGTGTACTACAGTTTGAAGGAACTTCAGCTTGGTCATTTAAGCTACTGTCTCCTTCAAAACTGCCTACAAGCTCTAGTTACCAAAAAAATGCACCTCAGAACTGTCTGAGTCAACTATTTTGCCTTTACCAATGGTTTGGAGCACTGCCATAAAAACAAGCAAACCCCAAACTTGGGACACCAAAGATAAAACTGTTATTTACAAAATGATAAGCGGGGAATACCAGTTTTTCTGTAGCTTCCTACTTGTTGCACCACTCCCCGAGAGGTTCCACCACTGAGGTCCAGACCCATCCTGGAGCTCATGGTCTCTGAAGTGATTTTGACATACAACCACTCCAAATTCTTTTCTCTCACAGAACAGGAAAGCAATCCTGTATCAGCCACCTAAACTAACTCAGACTTCTTACTGTCTATTTTTCAGCACACACCAGTCTGCAACCAACCTGGGCCACACCAACGCCAGCAGCCCTACAATGAGCTCCGGCAGGTTTTGTTCCAGTGGGCAGCATCCCTGTTGTTCTCCTCCATGGAGTCTCCTGCCTTCCTAATGAGCAGCCAGGCTACTGAAAAACACAAAAACCCGCTGTTCTTTGAAGCACTTAAGCCAGCAGGATGCTGGTACGTTTCGATATTTTCCCTGCACAGATCAGAGCAAGGCAAAGTGGAAAAAGGACATTACAGGCGTTCCTACAAACCAGGCACATTTCATTTTCTATTAGCACGATCCCAAGGGACAATTTAGTGCTCTGCAAATATGGCACTGGAAGACTGGAAAGTTGCTTCCTGAGTACCAGTCATTAAATAAATATATTAGAGGAACATATATTCTTCTAGACCAAGCAAAAGTGATAGTCACTTCCCCATCCTACCTATGAGACCTAAGAAAAGCACGATCAGGAATATCGTAACTACTCTGTAATGTATTTCTCCTAAAACTGATTATCATTTAATGATTTTTCTCTCCCTAAAAGAAAAAATCCATCCACAAAAACAAAACACTAATTTCTGTATCAAGAGAGACTATCAACATTTTATGAAGTAACAAATTAGGCCTTTAGCATTTCCCAGCAGTGAGATCCAAGATTTGAGGCTTCTTAAAAGCTCCAAGTTTTAAAGCAATCAAATGGCTGACAGCTGGAACAAAATTAGCATGATTAACCAGTTATGTAAATAATGATGTGGTCAGTCCAAGCTGAATTCATTTCTACTCCCTGCATTATATTGGACATCACATGTTTGTTGACTCTTCATTAGGAGTGACCCTACGAATAATGAAGGTGAAAACCAACATGAGCATCACCAGCCAGCCCATTAGACAGCCAAGGATCTCTTCTCACTCCAGGGAACTCAGAGATAGGACTTTTTTAGCCCAAATATTACTCAACACTACCTTGTTCCTAGCTAGGGAACAAGTCAATTAGTTTTTCTAAGAAGAGAAGTCCATGCAATGATGGAGAAAGCTGGAGAGAGAGTGTGCTGTGACAGGACAAGGGGGAATGGCTTCACGCTGATAGAGGGCAGGATTCAATGGAATATTAGGAAGAAATCCTTCCCTGGGAGCGTGGGCAGGCCCTGGCACAGGGTGCCCAGAGGAGCTGTGGCTGCCCCAGCCCTGGGAGTGTCCCAGGCCAGGCTGGACGGGGCTTGGAGCAACCTGGGCTGGTGGGAGGTGTCCCTGCCCATGGCAGGGGGTGCAACGAGATGAGCTTTAACACTCCTTCCAAATCAAACCATTCCATGATCCTGTTGGCACTCTATTTCATTTCTTAAAGGCTGATACTAATTTTCACTCCTCAGTACACGTAAAAGTGAAGCTGCTGTTCCAGAGAACCCTTGTGATGTCAGAGTTACTTCATGGCAACAGGGAAGTTACAATCAGCACCCCCAAGTCAAACTTCCGCAAATGTGACCCACAATCAATTCAGCCTTATCACAATCTGCCTTCAGGAATGCACACTCATGGGTCATTTGTACTCGATAAATTTTGATAACAAAGTTAAATATTTAATATAGCCAAGACGATCTCTGAAATTCTGTCAAGCTAGTTTACCATTACTTCGAGTTTATAAAGGAAAACTTATCAAAAGTTTTGATTCTTCCCAATAAAATGCTGTATTTGAGTTGGTTCAAAAATAACAAATCTGAGAATCAGCCAACACCAACATACTTGGAAGCAGTTCCTAAATGGGCTGCATTTCGCTAACAGTATCATTACAATATACTTAACATTTCTAATCACAAATCACTCCAACATCCTACATTCTACATCCCAACAAGACAGTTTCCTATGACCTTGTGTCTCACAAAACACAGCAACACACTGGAATTATGCAAGAGATCTGTATTACCATAAAACATGCATTTCAGCGGAGAGAATAATAAAACTTAATCTCATGGCCTGATTTACGTCTTGAACTCTTAAAGTCAGACTCTACAGTCCAGAACATCTGCAACACCTTCACAAGCTGAACTAATCTTTAGGCCTCCTGTTGAAAATGGATGTGCATGTGGATAATTCAGGGTGTTTTCTTAGCAGATAAGAACAAGAAATGTGTCCAATCGCCGTAAATTTTAAATCTCACTTGGCTTTTCAGATCAGCCACCATACCACACTTGAGAAGGGGGAGGGGGAACAATTACACACCCATAAAACTGAGACCAAACGCTACCAATGTTAAAGCCTGATGGCTTTACAATTTAACATTTTAATATTTTAGTATTTATACCAAAGACTTACGGCTTTAAAATAGGCACCTTCCGTAGCGGGCAGCCTGTGATAATTACTGTTCAATACATTTCACAGCAATAATGCTCAATATAACACAGCTCCCTGGCCACCCAACCCCAATCTGTAGCATCACAGGTACTGCAGTTTAAAAAAAAATTTAAATAAATATACACGGGTATATATATATATATATATGGAGAGATACACGGATACAGATATATCACAGAATTGTTAGGGCTGGAAGGCACCTCCGGAGCTCATCTAGTCCAGCCCTCCCCTACATAAAACAGACCTTTAAAATGGTTAAAAGCACTATTGCACATCTCCCAGACGACGATACCAGTGAGAACAGAACAAAATAACCCCGCACCCCGCCCCGATCGAGGAGAACGGGGCCGGGAGCCCCCCGAGCCCGCAGGCCCCGCCACCCCCCGCAGCCCCGGAGGCCCGCGGCGAGCCAGGCCCCCAACTCC
>JAWWEU010000034.1:14438598-14499904 GCA_035583155.1 Acropternis orthonyx | reverse complement strand
CCCCCTCCGTGCTCACAGCCCCCCTCAGGGCTCGTCGGGCTTTGGGCCTAGGGATACCCCCAAAAAACAGGGTAAAATAACGGGAAATAACGCCAAACAGTACAAAATAACCAAGTTCATGAATCAGGGAACACTTCAAAGAGAGTTCGTGGCTGCCCCTGATAGAAAAAGGCTTGGGGAGCCCCTTCAGGGTTCCCTGGATTTCAGAGCTAGGGATCCCCCCAAAACAGGGTCAAATAATGGAAAAATAGCACCTATCAGCACAAGATAACCACTTTCATGGATCATGGAACACTTTAGAGACGGTCCATGGCTGCCCCTGATGGAAGGAGAAGGCTTGGGGACCCCCAGGGGAAGCAGATTCCAAAGGCAGGGATCCCCCAGTAATCAGGATCCGACATGGGCTGGAGCCCCTGGAGCGAATCGCAGAATCCATTAGGTTAGAAAAGACCCCCAAGGTCATCCAGTCCGACCTGTGACTGAGCACCACCTCCTCAACCAGCCCAGAGCACCGAGTGACACGTCCAGTCTTTCCTTAAACACCTCCATGTGACTCCACCACCTCCCTGGGCAGCCCATCCCAAGGTTTAATCACCCTTCCCGTGAAGAAATTCCTCCTGATGTCCAACCTGAGCCTACCCTGGCGCCGTTCCCGTTGCCTCACACAGCCTCGCTCACGGCACTTTCCCCGTTCTTGCCAAGGAAATCAGTACAAAACAACCACATTTATGGATGAAGGGACAATTTATGGATCGGGGATAGCGCTCTTGGGTTGTCACACTGGGTGGGCGGTGAAGGGGACACGGGGACACAAACGCAGCAGGAGGAGCCGGGCGGTCTGGGTGGGTCAGAGTACACGTCCTTCCCCTGCCGGGATAATGACTAAACCTGTGTCCGGCACCGGGAGCTGGAGGAGCTGAGCGGATCCATTGTAATGCTCCCGGAATGTATTTGTTCCCATCGTGGAGCTGTGAGACAATTCGAGGAAACGGGACACTGGTGCTCGGGAGAGGGCCGGGGTTGGCGCGGGGCAGAGGAGAAGCTGGCTCTGCTCGGCTCACAGCTGGCCCTGGGTAGTGCTGCTGGTTATTTAAGACCCAAATTCCCGAGGAGCCTTGCCTTACTGAAGCATAGCAAAACAATGGAAAGGTGGAGCAAAATCCAGTTTGTGAGGTATTGCTTTAAAGTGAAAGGAAGGTCAGGCTGAGCACTGCAAACTTCATTGAATGCCAGAATGGTTTGGGTTGGAAGGGACCTTAAAGTTCATCTTGTTCCGCCCCCTGCCACGGGCAGGGACACCTTCCACTGGAGCAGATTGCTCCAAGCCCTGTCCAACCTGGCCTTGAGCACTTCCAGGGATGAGGCAGCCACCACTTACAGCCTAGCCCTTTTTCCCATGGAGTCAGTATCAAATCTGCCACAGATTTGAGGTTTAAATTCAGAAGAACAGGGACTGCAGCGAAACACGGAGTGAGCTGCAGTAAAAGCAGCTTGTTTAGAAACGCTGTGAGTTCCAATGCCTTGAACACCATCTGGGAGCTGGGAAGCTCCGAATCTTCTGCAGCGAGCTGTGATGCTGGCTTAGCTCTTAACCTTGGGCTAGGAGAGGCAGGCAGAATTAAATTCTGGTTGAAAAATAGAAGGGATCAGCACACATCTGATGCTATCAGCAGGAGCTGAAAGAATACTTCCCCCCTTTTCTTCTTTAGAAGGAAACGGCAGAGATGGAGACCCAATGTTTCTGTGCACATTCATTAATCCTAATGATCAGGTGCTGACAGCTCTAAAGAAGGAGCAGAAAGCTCTTGGTTAAAGTAAAATGGGAAGAACAAGATTGTTCCTGCTGCCTGTCTTCCTTCCAGGGCTGGGCAGACAGCTCTCTGAAGCAGGAGGCAGCTTCCTGACCATTCCCAGCTCCATCCCAGGTGTGTGTCTACAGTGTAAGCATGTGAATCAGCAAACCCAGAGTAAAGGCAGCTTCTGCAGCTGGCTGGCACTCCTCTGCCAGAAGACCATTTTCTATCAACCAGATCAAGCCACTTAGTGCAAGTAAAACAAGCTGGCCAAGTAAAATTACACCTTTTTTTTTTTATTACTCTGTGTTCCTGCTACACTGGGCAGGTAGCAGAGTGGTACTGCTGCACCGGCAGAGATTTGCACAGGCTGCAAAGGCATCATCCCTTCTGGTGGTCCCCTGAGGAGAGAAAGGACTCATGGCACTGGATCTGTGGCCCTTGCTTTGTATTAGCAACAGGAGGTCACTGCATTTGTCCTATTATTTTAAAACCAGGGGCTGGTGTAGGAAACTTCGCACCCCAGCCCTGCCCCATCCCACTTTGGAGCAGGCAGTACCACACCTTGGATATTGACCCAAGCCATTCTCAAGCCTTTCCCAGCCCACATCATTTCAGCTGCGCTGGCAGAACCAGAGTTCAAGGCCATGATTTGCAGGAGGAGTTTGGCACCAGGAGCCGTTTGCCACGGCACCGCCCTGATAACCACAACAATCCACTGGGAGAAGGCAGATCACAGAACCAGAGAACATCCAGAGCTGGAAATGACCCACAAGGATCATCAAGTCCAACTCCTGGCCCTGCACAGGACAACAGAGAATCAGGAGGGGCACCTTTCACTAGACCAAGTTGCCCAGAGAAGCTGTGGCTACCCCATCCCTGGAAGTGTCCATGGCCAGGTTGGACGGGACTTGGAGCAACCTGGGATAGTGGGAGGTGTCCCTGCACACAGCAGGGGAGTTGGAACAAGATGGTCTTTGAGATCCCTTCCAACCCAAACCATTCTGTGATTCTATGAGTCCCACCATGTTCCCAAGAAGGTTGTCCAAACACTCCTTGAGCTCTGTGAGGCTTGAGATCACTGCACTGGGGAGCCTGTTCAGCGCCCAACCACCCTCTGGGTGAAGAACCTTTCCCTGATATCCAACCTAAAACCGCCCTGACACAATTTCATGCCTTCCCCTCAGGTCCTGTCACTGGTCACCAGGGAGATGGCCATGAACCCAGGGGGTGGGAGACGCTGTTGCATGACAAGGAGCAGTAGGACAAGGAGCAGTGCTGCAGGGGGATGTCTGGTATGCAGGAGTCTCTCCCAGTGAAGATGAGGAAGGTGCATCCTCCCTCAGCTCTGCCCAGCCACTGCTGCCCTCCCAACTAACCTGGGGAACAGCAGCTGCCAGGAATCCACAGGAGGGCCTGTTCCACAGCCGTAATGGGAATACCGCCCACACAGCGACTCAGCCACGTGGGGCTGAGCACACTGCTAATTAGCTAATGAGTTTGTTCCAAATGTCTGGCCACCGTGTGAGTGACAAAAGTGACAGCACTTGAAAAGCACCGAACAATGACCAGTGCCTTCGTCCCTCGCTGCTGACCCCAGCCCTGCATTAACAAATAGGTCACAAACAACGGTGCTTTGCAGTGATCTAATCCTCCAGCCATATGTCGGCTGCCCGAAAAAAAACACTGGAAAAATGCTGCACGGAGAACGCCCAAAAGCTCTGCAAAAATCCCAAGGAAAACTTGATAAATATATCCCTGCAGTTTGAAATTTGATTTCCTCGCTCTATTGTTTCTCATTTCCTGAGAGCTGGTTTGGTGGATCACATTTTCTGCTTCTGTCTCCAGTGCTTGTAAGCAAACAAGACTGAATCTCATTATCCTGATGCATGGCTCTAGCTGCGTGCAATCCGATCTCTAAATCACAGTCATTTTGCTCCATTACTGATTTTCCTTCCCACTTCTAACCTACAGGTCTTGAGAGCAATCAATTCAAAAATAGAGACGAGCATCATCTAATGAAGGTGTGCTTAATGTTCAGCACTTTAGTCTGTATTAAATAGCCGAGTAAGAACCTGCCTCGTGTCTTGGGAGGTTGGGCACCCTCCACTAACATCAGCTCCAGTGGGAGCTGGAGTGTCTCAGCTTTCCTGGGAAGCCACATGCTGCCACATGGGGTAAATGGGGACTTACGTCCTTAAGTGCCCAATTTGGGAAAATCTGCTAATTAAATAGTCTGGGCAAACACAATCATTATTGTCCTTAGAGCCAAAGCAGCGCGATGTTCCTCAATGAGCACAGGCCCTCCTCAGAATTTTCTGAGCTGTCTGCACATTGCTGACAGTGATAGAGAATATATTCAGATTATACAACTTGATGTTCACCCCGGGTTATTCCCTCCTGGATTCATGAATATTTCATTGAAATATGCAAAGTCTGAGTTACAGTCTTGTCTGCTTCAATTAGACACATGGATCCACAGGGTCTGCAGCCCTACCATGTTTAGAGGATTCATCTACAAGGCAAGGAGAACAAAAATAACTGTTGAGGTCTCATCATTTTTCGCCTGGTTTCTTCAGACATCTTTAAATAAATGTAGTTAACAGGGAGGAATCAGAAAGGTGCTCAGTGAGGGAGAGTAGAGCCCAGGGAGCCTGTGCCCGAGTTCAGCTGGGATCAGCCCAAGTTGAATCAGAACTGAGCAGGAGCGGTTTTGTTTCGCTTGTGATGCAGACAAACTTGTAGAACTGTTTCCAATGCAAATGCTCCTTTTGACAAGTTCAAAACTAATGCACTTCTAATATGGCTATTCAAAACAGACCTTTTCTGAACACGCTGGCAAGATTCATGAAAAGAGGAGAGGGAATGCAAGCCCAGCACATTCTGGTTTTCTCGAAATGAATGTGCTCTGACACTGCAAGAGGCAGTGACGTTGGAAATGTGCTTAGTTCTAGTAATTACTGAGTGTTGTGTTTGTTTAGAAGCTGGAGCCGTTCTCAGCTGTGGGCACCTTCCCTCATTCCTTTCTCCTTTCTGCTCCATAGGTGCAGTTTCTCCCATGCCACAGCAAGAAGCCAAGGCTACTGCACTGCTTATGTTAAATCCCACTAAAGCCTCAGGGTGAAATTTCACAAGTTTTAATTGACCTAAGTCAGGGTGTTGTGGTTCCTGCCCTTCCTCCACTGCTCCCTCCCATTCCCTCCCTACCACCAACACCAGTTTATACCACCTGTGGTGAAGATTAATCACTTTTTTGGGGGGGAGCGTTGCTTCTCAACCAGTCCAGCTCCCTCAACCAGCCCGCCAGAGGGTCAGATGAGCACCCACATGAGCAGAAAGGAGGAGATGGGACCATGCAAGGACCCACTGACTGGTGAGGGGGCATTTTTCTTGTTTTATCAGATGCAATGAGCACATTTGACCTGAAGAGCCTGGATTTGCTGCTTGTTTTCGGGCTGGGATTACTCACCCCTTAGAACCATCTGCATAGTTTTGAGTGGCAGACTCAGGTCCAGCAAAGTTGGGCTTATTTAGTGTCACCATCTGGCTCCCCAAAGCAAGTCACCAAAGCTCCTGCTGGAAGACAAGTATTCCATTACAGCTGGTACAGTTTGTTCTATCCCTCTTGGCTTTCTCCTTGTCATGGCAGGAGGACTTCCTGCCAGGATGGAGCTGATGGACAATATCACCCAGAGTTCCTCCTCATCATTCCTGCAGCCACGCAAAGAATGTCACCAGAAGAGTCAGAGCCTCCCTTTTGCCCCAGGCCCGTCCTCAGACCGATAAAAGCTTCACAATAACAGCCAGTTAAACTGCAGGATGACCTGTGTTGTTGCACAAGGATCTCACGTGGCAGGGATTAGCCTCACTCCTGCAAGCTGTTTCTTGAGGGCAACCACCCTGTGGGGTTCACCATGAGGAGAGCATCAGCAGAGCTGTCCTCCTGCCTCTGTAACATCCTCTGGAATCTGGGTCTCCTCTCCTCCTGCAATTTTGGCTGGTCCTATCTGGCTGGAGAAGGTGGCAAAATACTTTGTACACTCACAGAAGGGGTGGGTGGGAAGTGTTTTGTACCTACAACCAAGCAGGCAGGACATGGTACACTCCCAGCTCTAAAAGTTCCACATTTAAGCACAAAAATCCAGAAAAGCACCACCTTGCCCACAGGAGGCAGGTGCAGTGATTCATCCCCACTTACCTGGGGTACACCAAGACTGAAATCAGCATTATTACACCACAATCGTGGTGCTCACAACTGGGAGCTGAGTTGCACAGCCACAGCCAGGTTTAGCTCAAATTTTCTAGCACTGAGGCAAAGCTGGGACCCCCAAAGCAGACCGAGTACTGGAAGCTGCAGGTATTTTGGGCTCAGTCTTTTAAACCAACACACTGGAGAAGCACTGCCACATCCTTGGGTTACAGCTGGAGGTCCATCACTGATTATCCCAGCCAAAAATTTGGTAGTTTTCCCCCTTGACAGATGAAAACTAAGGGCTGTCCGTTTGGTTTGTGTTTGCCCAGCACCCAGCCAGTCTTTATTTACTTGGCCCAATTTCTAGGTTTCTGAGTCCCACTTCTGCAAGGAACTTCCTCTATTCTCAGGCTTGCAAAGCCTTGACACTTTCATATCTGCCTTTATAGCTGTGACTCCAAATGTGCCTCTGCTGCCCCATCACAAAGAGCATCTCATCCTCAGCAGGGCTTCCCAGGAATCTTCATAATGTAAAAAACCCTGAACAACAATGCAGAGCTGTAAATACATGGTCCCTGTGTGATCAACAGGCAGATTAAAAAATTCACCAGCTGGGCTGGAAGAGATTCATGACAAGCCATCAGGACTCCACAAAGCAAATAAACTGCACAGCACTGCAGGCAAGAATTTCAATCCTAACACTTCTCTGCCCAAGCTGGTCCATGGATCAGCCCTGCTCAGAGCTCCTCAAAACCAGAAGGTTTCCTCAGCTAAGGAAAAATGCCCATCTTGAACAACAGCAGGTCTCAGGAGCCATTTGAGCATCTTAGCTAGTCAAGCAGGTTATAATTGGCTGTAATTAATACTCCTACGAGCCTCCACATTCTTATGGACTGAGATGCAGAAGTACAGGATTGCTCCCTGGCCCTGTGAACATTAGAGGAAGTCAAATGAACCAATTCCCTTCTGATCTTTAGCAATCAAACATCTCTGATCAGAGAAGGCAAGAGGCGAACACCAGCACTGCTGGGAACTGCCTGTGCACAGCCCAGCATCTTCTGGGGCACAGACCACAACAACCTCAGTCAAGAATAACTGCAGAGCAAGTTGCTACGGACAGCAAGTTTCCTCTGTCCCTCAAGGAGCCTCTTTTGTGCTTGCACCTCACTCAGAACATGGGGGGGGGGGGCGGGGGGCAGGGGGTGCAAACCATAATGCAGCCACAGTAGATTTAGCAATACTGAAAGTGACCTTTGGTAAAATGCGTAAGCTGAATAACCCAAATCGGGAGGGTGACAGGCAAAGAAACCCAAACTGCCTGATGTCATGAAAACCCCACATCTGTCACCAGTGGGCCGGAAGGGAAGGAGAATTTGTGGCACTTGCACAGTTCAGCTGAGAAGTGCTTTCCACCTAGCAGGATCTCACCCACTTGGAGAGGAAGGGCTGTGCCCTGCAGATGGTTTCCTCCGAAAAGACACCAACTGACCCTCTAATGAAAACTGACAGGCACTTCCACACAAACACCCTGTGTGTCTTGCTCTTCACTAGAGCCGTGTTTCAAAGGGTGGCTGCATCAGCTTTTCCAGCTCATACTTGAAAAAGAAACGTGACACTCCAGTGTTTTCCCTCCAGGAAGGGCAGGACCTCTTGGTTTGCTCTGAGATCAGAGCCTGGGGGGAGGCAGGAAACTGGAGATGCTGTCACTCAATGGGTACCTCTTTGAAGATGCATCTTGCACACACAGCTCTGGCTGGAGACATGTCCAAGCCCTGCACTGCTGCATCCCAGGAGAACACAACAAGGAATTCTGTCTGCTCACCCACATTCAATACTTATCACAGAATGGTTTGGGTTGGAAGGGACCTTAAAGATTAACTAGCTCCAACCCCCAGCCATAGGCAGGGACACCTTCCACTAAACCAAGTTACTCAGAGCCCTGTCCAGCCTGGTCTGGAACACCTTCTTGGGATGGGGAGTTGGCAACCTCTCTGGGAAGCCTATGCCAATCCCTCTATGCCCTTACTTTAAAGAGTTTCTTCCCAATATCTAATCTAACTCTGCCCTCCTTCAGCTTAAGGCCACTCCCCCGGTCTCCTGTCACTACATGCCCTTGTGAAAAGTCCTTCTCCAACTGTATCCTCCAATAACCTCCACCATTCACTGTAAACCTCTACTGGTGTTCAGCTTCTGGACAGGACACCTTTGGTTTTAAGCAGGATGGATGCTCTTCTCTTCCCACACACTGGCTCCCAGCTTCAAACCTTCATGTTTATCATCTTCGAGAGCACAGGCCAAGTGCAGCACACCCACATGATGTTTTTCTCAGCTCTCCCAAACAGGCTGTCCTGAGTTTCTCCCAAAAGCTCCATCCCTCTATGCCTTTCCCTAGACTCTCCATTCACCAGCATGTTCTTCACCCTCAAGGCTAAAGCCTCCACTTGAGCCTTGTAGGCAGGTGGCACATTTCCTAAGCCTTCAGCACCCAGGGGTGCTCAGAGCCCATCCTACACAGGTAGTTTTAAACATATGCTAAAATAATTTACTGAACCAGCAGCTGCCTCTGCCCTGGGGAGCCTAGAACAGCACAGCTGCAAACCACTGGAGGCTGCATTCCTGAACCCAGCTGAGGGAACAGCAAGCATCACCTTGGGATGTAGGACTCAAGTTCATCTCCTGGTTTCCAGAGGAAGAAGACACAGGTGCCCACATTGGCAAAGGGCTGTAACCCTTTCCCAAGGTGTTTTTGAGGGTCTTCCAGATGTGAATCCAGTCCTCTGTGCTCAGTCCAGATTATTCCTGTTGCTCCAGGGGTTCCCTGAACTCCTCCAGCCACCTCATCCTCCACAAGGCTGCCAGTCCCGCTCCCCTACACACACAGCCTGATCCACTTGGAACTGGAGCTTGCCCATGATCAAACTCTTGCCCTAATTGCTCTTCTGAGCCCTTGCAAAGCATCCAGTGCCCCGTGGTGCCTCCAACCCCTGCTCCCAGGCAATACCTTTTCCTGATATCCAGCCCAAACCTCCCTGACACAGTTTCGTGGCATTGAAATCCAAGTTCCTGCACAGGGGGGACCAGCAGGGCCATTCCTTGTGATGCACTGGGGAACCTCCTCCCAGGCACTTCTCCAGCACAGCTGGACATCAACATGTAACATTAATACAACAAGTGGACATAACACACCACCACATCCTGCTGCCACCCCCTCATCAGCTCCACGAACTGCTGAGGTGCTCGGCCTGTAGTGACCAAGATGATCAACCAGGCTCAGCTCCCCAGCAAAACCCAAAGCCGGTTCCTTTTTCAGCCTGAGAGAGGAAGAGAGGGGAGGAAGGAAGGCAGCAAATCTGCATTTCAGATGCTTGCTGAAAGGAGCACTGTGTGTAAACACAGACATATAACATTTTGCTAAGTGCTGTGCTCCCTACTGCAAGTGCATCTATATGTGTCTGTACCATACACACACCTACATGGGAAGGGTTTTTATTACCTGTGCTAATGTTAGTGTCTTACATCACTCAACCCACAAGCCCCCCCCAGAGCCACACTGTTCCTTTGCCATCAAGCCTCACAGGGAGGTGGCCCAGGGCCCCATTCTTCCAGGGATCTCAAACTCTTCCATTGAAACAAATGCTGTTTCCATCTTTACAGGAATATTTCAAGAGACAGCAGCGCCTTGGCTTTCCACTGCAGAATTGCCTCCTAGGAGTGCTGAATGGAGCTTTTGCTAAGAGAGCAGAAAGCAAGAACACACATCTCAGAGCAAACCCCTGGGCAGTGTTCCTTTAACACAGGCCAGATCCCAGGCTCATTTGCACAGACATGTGTCTGGAGAGGCTTCAGTGAAGTTACGCTGGATTTCCACAGTTGATGTGTCAGAAATCACAACCCAACAAAGGCCCAGAGAGGAACCCATCAGTTTTATTGTGGCCTCCTAAAAGAAGAATCTGAGCTCACCCTTTGCTCTTGCTTTGCACAGGCAAAAGCACCACTCAGGAAAAGTGGCCTGGAGTGCTGTGCCGCCAAACAGCAGCTTTACTCAGCTTGGATTTCCAAAGGGCAGCGGATGCAGCAGCACTGCGTGGGTTGTGACACGCATGTGGATTCTTCCACGTAACCTTTGGGGCTGTTTGCTCATTAAGGACCCAGCAGATCTGCCCAGGCCGGGCAGAGCCTTCACAGCCACTTAATTGCTAAACATTTCCTGCAGATAATCAGCTGAGGAGGGGAGAGAGGCCACAGGGATGAGGAACAGCCCAACCCTGCATCAGACTTCAGAGAATCCACACAGACCTGCCTCTGCAGGGAGAACGCCTGCACCGGACACTGTGGCAAGAGGAATGAATCAGAGTGGGAGCAGAGCTGGGGGCACTCCTGAGATTCCCTGCAGGAAAGGGCAGTGCGGAGCATCCGGGGAATCCACAGCTGCACCTGCATCCGTCGCCGGCCACACACAGAAGGCTTCAGTGCTCCGTCTTCCCTCCGCTTCCTCCCTCTTGTCCTCCCCGTCTCTGCCCTGAATAGGCAGTTTCAGGAGGAGCACAGTGCCCGGATTCTCTGGGGTTTTACAGCGCATCCGGCGCTCCGGGCATTATCCCGGTGGGCCCTGCTCCAGGGCCTGCCTGCTCGCCTCCTCCCAGCGCCCGGCGCACCGCCAGCGTGCCCGGCATGTGGCATCACACACATCCCCGGCCTTAGGAAGTGGCCAGCAAAGGAGTCTCCCTCCCTCTGGCCGCTGGCCCCAAGGCTGGCACCACCTGCTCTGGCACTGCCCAAATTCCCCGGGCTCCTCTCCCATACCCACTGCCCTCAGCACCAGGAGCTCAGCCACATCCCAAGGCACCCCTTGGTCTCCCACAGCCCTGGGAAGTGTCACCTGGGCATGTGTCCCCCCCCAGGCAGCCTTGCAGTGAAGGGACACCTGCCCAAATGTGCCCCCAGAGCAGCAGGGTGGGGTACGGTGCCAAAGGAGGAACTGTGACCGCTCTTGCCACACTTCCAGAGGAAGGCATGACGTGGGCTTTGGCTTAATTGGTTATTAATAACTGCTTTGTTAACAAGCCAGCCCTGAGGAGGAACCGAAATTTGACTACTTCCCTGGTGGGAGAGCTCAGCCACCCTCTGCCAGGGATCATTCACATTTCCCCTGCATTCCTCTGTCCTGGGGGATTGCGGCCCCCCCCCCGTGAGTCACTGCAGTGACAGCACAGTCCCCTCACCTACGCACCCGGCACAGCCTTCTCGGCTGGGATTTTCTTTTTAAACCCTAGAAAAATAACAGATGCTGTTGATGAGGGGGAGCTTCTCGGAATCTGTTCAGGCACCAGGCTCTGTCTGGATGTGACCAAATTCAGAGTTCCCCTAAAACAAGCCCCGTGGGAGCTGTGGAGCTCCCCTGCCCATGGGTGGTTTCTCCTGACACCCCGTGCTGAGGGTGAGGAGCCTTCTCCCATGGCAAACACTGGCAGCAAACAGCCTCCACGCCCAAATCCCACACCTCCCTGCCCGGTTTCTTTGGAGCTTCCAGTTAAAGGGACCCTTCTGATTTCTCTCCAGTGCAAATCAAAGCCGTGGTGGGACCGTCTCCCCCTCCATGCCATGCTCACAGCATGAAGCACAGTGGGTTTCCAGCCCCATGTGTCTGGGAATGACATCACAACAGATGGCAGAGAATTCCACACTCCCATATAAGCTGCAGCACCAGTCCACCCAGGAAATTTTGGTACTGGGACCTTGCCTTCCCCAGAGCCCACAGAGGCAGCCCAGCACCAAGGACTGAAGGTTGGAGGCCAAATGTTAACAGCAGTTACTCCTCCCAGAAACCTCCATCAGACATTTTCAGGGCAGGATTCATGAAAACATTCCTCACACAGCTTAAAGCAGAGCTTGACCTGGACAAGGGCACCCAGAAGGTCCCAGAGTTACCTCCAGGTGCGTCAGAGACCACAACAAGGTCCCAGGACAGAGCCAAGGACCAGCACACCCCCACAGCACAGAGGGACAGCCCACCTTCTGCTGTTGGTGTGCCAGGATGCCAAGGGGAACCATCTCAGGGAACAGCAGGATTCCAGGAGCATCTCCAAGACAGAATCACACCAGAGAACATCCCCTCCTCACCAGTCCAAGCCCAGCTTGTGGCCTCCATCTCCTTTTATAGGGCCCAGGGAGGCCAATTCCCTTCAACTGGTGCTGGCTCTGATGATTAACCATTAATTGTTTACACCTCTGTGACTTCATTCTCACCCCTGATGGGTTCCCATCCCAGTCATGGCCAGGTACCAGCACTGCTCACGTCCATCAGCCCTGAACTGAGCTCTGGGAGCCTCGCAGGAAGCACCCAATGTTTGTCCCCAAAGACTGCTCCGTCTGGGCTCTCCCTCCTCACCAAAACAGTGTTTGGCTCTTTGCCAGGAGTCTGGTCCCAGCCACCCTCCAAGGCTTCACCCCTCTTGAGGAGGCTGTATGGGATGGCCTGCCCCCTCAGTGATCCTCTCCTGCAGGTTTGGGATTGTATTCCACACCTGAAACGTCATGATTTCCAGTCCTTTTCCAGATCCATCCTCAGACCCGAGTGCTGAAAGTGAGTTCTCACCACCAGCCTCCTGCCCTCAGGTGTCCCCCATGGCAGCACAGTCCCACTTCCCATCCCACCTATACCATGAGCCAGGACCTGCTCTGACTTACCAGCCCCAAAACCCCAATACCAGCCCCAACCACCTATGTTGACCCCCAAGGAGATACAGCTTCATATCTGGAGGCCACCAGCACCTTAAGGACCCTCTCATGGCCACCTTGGGCCGAGTGTGGCCAAATGGGGCCCAGGGTCTGCCCCTCCTGTTTTCCTACAGGTCCTCCGGGATGATGAGAGTTTCAGAGGGGTCTGATCCTCTGTACTCAGTTGCACCAGGGTGTAAATGGTGACACAAGTTCCTCGGTGTGGGCTGGGCTTTGCAGAGAAATAGGGCTATGCAGAGGATCTGATACTCCGGAGTTACTGGCATGGCCTCTGCTCCAGGGGGAAAGTGCTGACTCTGAAATCCTGTTTACAGGCACTGACGTGGCATTTTCTACCCCAGGATGTTGCTTCCTCTCCATGTGGGGCCTCAGTGGGGCACCCGCTTCCTTGAGAGACATCCGGATCCCCATGGCAAGGGCTGATCCGTCCCCAGGCACACAGGCAGCCACAGTGAGTGACACCTCTGCTGACCTGTGTGCCCGCATTTAAGCGCATGAGCTTAAATCCAGGCTGTGCTGCATTCCCAAACCCTGGCACAACGCTGTGGGATGGGGCAGGACCTGTCCCTCTTCCTGCTCACTGCCCAGAGCAAAGCCCCCATACACTGCAGGGGCTGCAGAATGAGCTGGCTCACCTTGGCCAGCCCTGCACTACCCAGGGCCAGCTCACAGCCCCTCAGGAGGCAAAGCCAGGATTGAGGCACCTCCTGCTCTCCCATCCTCCCCTGACAGCACCGGGGGCCATGGCACAGCACTGAACAGCAAGGGCACCGGCCGGACAGAAGCCGGGGAGCCCGAGGTGGATCCATAACAGAGCTCCCCAGGCCCCCAGCGGAAGGGGAAGAGCCTCCCCTCCCTCCTCTTCCTCCCTCCCACGTGGGGATTTTGCAGCCAGGTAAACACAGGATGTTGATGAAACAGGGGCTGGGCACATTGGGCAACTCGGGAGTCAGCAGGAACTCCAGGCAACTCCCAGTGCCCAGAGCAGCCACACAGCCAGGAAAGGGCAATGCCAGAGCCCCCAGCACCCTCCTCTGCCTGTCCCCAAGGTCATGGAATTCCCCTGCATGGAGGGAGAGGCAGCATGGGCTGGTTGTCAAACCCAGGGGAAGGTGGGCTCCCACCCACCTCTGCGTGCCCAGGTGATCCACTGCACATCCATGGGATGCCCAGGATCTCCTTGCAGGCTGGGCTGTTGCTCAGCACCTTGCTCCAGGGTGCAGGCTTTGACGCTTGACCAATGACAGGACGCTCCTGGGTCCCTCTGAACACTGGGGACACGCAGGGCACAGGGACAGGGGCACTGATCCCTCAGGATCCCACCCTGCCAGGCACCAGCTCCTGGCTGGCACTGCAGAGACAGGCTCTTCCCAGGGTGTGCTGCACAAAATGCGGCTGCTTGACAAGGCACAAGAGGGAAGATGGTGGAAAAAACCCAAAAACTTTATTTTGCTGTTTCTTGGATGTCTCAGGCCGGTGGTTAGTCAGCCGTTGGCTCCCAGTCAGAGCCTGCAGGACTCTGCAGCACAGCCTCATGCCTGGCAGCCGGGCATCTCCCAAGGGCTGGTGAGCCTGGGATGGGACAGGTTTGTGGCTGTTCATGAGCAAGGCAGAAAGGTTTTCCCAGGGAATGAAGCAACTGGAAGACAGGATGTGACAGGCACATCATGTTTTGTGATCAGGGGCTCCCTAGAGGGGTTCCCTGCAGGCAGCAGATGGTGCACAGGTACCGATTACCTCGCTGGGCACTGCTCCTCTCCTGGGATCAGGGAAGCCTGTCCTGCCCTGTGGCAGTGAGTTGGGATGGGGCACCCAGAAAACAGCTGAACACAGGAGTGTTTCACTCCCAGCCCAGAAGAGGGGCTACAGACTGCTCTGGCATCAGCCCAGCTCACTCCCGGGGGGCAGGGGCTGCTGTCACTCCCATAGTGCTCAGGCAGCAGCCGGAGACAGGAGCCACAACTGGGACACCAGTTTGCTGAAGGGACCTGGACCCTGCACAGGGACCACGGCTGGGGCAGCAGGAAGGATTGGAGCGAGGGAAGGGGGTGGGGGGAGGCCGGAGAGGGGGACTGTGATGCAGGAGACGGCAGCACAGAGATGACAAAGGGGCTGCCTGCTGCCTTAGAGCATGAGTAGAGGGGCAGGTGGCACTGTCCCCAGTGTCCCCAGTGTCCCTCTGGGATCTGCTGCCATCTGCTGGCAGGATCCCATCCTGCTCCGGTCCTGAGCCCAGCGTTGTGCCAGCGCCTGGGGACCCCTCTGTGACTCCCCTGTGCTGTGCCCCGCTCCCGGACAGTGTGGCACCACATCTGACTCCAGCCCAGGCACCTCTGGGTGCCCCTCAAGCTTCTCTGCTCCCAGCCCCAGGAAGCTGAGCCCCAAACTGCTCCCACAGCACAGGGATTGTCACCCAGACAACCTTCTCCCTGGACTGCAGGTTTCTTCTACAAAAAACCCTCACAGTGCTGAGACGTCCCCCCCACTGCCCTTTTGTTCTCTACCAGGCCCCCTGGAATGGATTTTGTATCATCCAGTTTGGGCTGGTGGACACAGGGACAGGATCAGGCCCTTGGCCACAGCAGGGATGGAGGAGCAGCTCTGCTGGGCTGGTTTCCCCAGGGAACATCCAGCTCCATCCTTGCCAGGGCTGCTGAGGAGCAGGGGAAGCTCGTCCCAAGAGAGTGTCTTCCTGCTGCACTCCCATCCCCTGGAACTGTTCCTGCTGCATTCCCATTCCTTAGGTCTGTTCCCCCTGCAGTGCCATCCCCTGAGTCTTGCTGGAACATGGGAATTCACTGAGTCCCATCCTCCATATGACAGGCAAGGACATACAGAGCCTCTTCCCATGTTCTCCCTGACCTTCCCAGCACCTCCACTTCTCCTGGGACCAGCAGATCCCAGGAATAACCACTGGGGACTGGGGCTTTGCTGAGTGTGGGGACACCCAGGGCCGACCTACACATCCCTCTCCTCTTCCCATGGGCACAAGAGTCTGAAAATGGCCTCAGTGGGGTCTTATATGGAATATGCTTTTCGGATGCAGTTGGGAAGTGGGATTAAGGTCTGGAGGAGGCAAATCACCGAGCCCATGTCCTCAGGGTGGCCCTGCAAGCACCACGGCTCATCCCACCCCAGGCAGATGGCAACGGCATCCTGCTCCTCACTGGAAAATGCCCAAATCCATGGGCAGGGCCTGAGCTGCAGCTGTCCCTGGTTTAATTCCTCGCAGCAAAGCAAGCCAGTGTCTGGCAGATTTTCCCCAGGCTTCATGCCCCAGCCCACACATAGGAAGGCTGCACAGCATTGGAGACCTTCCTGCTGGGAATGATACCCGAAGTGCAAGCCCTGCACGCTCAGTGCCTGACACCCACCAGAGCTGCAGGAAATCGTTTGAGTCTAAAAGGGATTTTTATTCCCTAGCCCTGCAAAAGAAAGCTGGAAAAAAATCAACCCACCAAAGGGACACAACCCAAAAAGCCCGTATCAGTTGTGCTGAGATCTGAATGTTCAGAGCTGGGACACGGAGTGTTCGATCTGAATTCCAAAGAAAGCAGGTGTGTGTATCCACCCACCTCCCTACGCCTCTGCCATTCCCACCCTGCCTGACTTTTTGTCTTCTCAAACAACCGTTCCCACTAAGCCACCTTTTGGCAGCTCAGCCTTTTCAAGACATCAGACACTCCCCCATCAGCCCTGCCAGCCTGCCCATGCTCTCCAAACACGCTTCCCAACACCCTCAACCTGTGTCCAGCCCATCACCGTCCTGTTTCCGTCCAAATCCCGACCACCACCCACCACCCACCGTGGAGGGGATGCCGGATCCCACCGCCCTGTTGCAGATGGAATCCCCGTCACCCAGGCGGGCTGGCACAGGTGTCCGTCCCCCCCCTCCCAGCACATCTGGGCAGCTGTGCCCACCGGCAGCACCCGCGCGGTGCTCCGGCAGCGTGTGACATCAGCGCGGTTTCCTGCCCGCCGGCCCCGGCTGCGCCGTGTGCTCAGCCCCGGAGCCCCGAGCCCCGCGGGGTGCCGAGCCCCAGGCAGCCCCCCGGGACCCCTCCAGCCCTCCCGCTGGCAACCATGGAGTCCGTGGCTCTGTACAACTTCCAGACGACGGAGAAGGACGAGCTGCCCTTCCAGAAAGGGGACACCCTGAAGGTACCCGGAGCAGGGGGTCACCGGCCGTGGCGGGGTTGGGTGCTGTTGCTTTGGGGGACAAGAGTGGGCCCGTGGCACAGAGGTGACACCAGCACTTGCATCGCTGCTGGCTTTGTTGCCTCTTTGGGGCTTTCTGTGGGGTATAAGGAGCCAACCTTGAGGATTTTGGGGTGCGGAGCAGCGTTCCCAGCCGTGGGTACCGTTTTGTGCCACCGGGCGCATCTCCAGAGAGGGACATCCCCAGCTGGGACATGGCATGTGGCCTCCCAGGGCTGGAACACATTTTCACTGCCTCACAGAGGCACTGGGGAGCTGCAGGGGTCTGGCAGCAGGGAGCATATGCCCAAACACACACCCAGGCACTGGCATCAGGACGGACTCCTTGGATGCCCCCTGGGAATCCCAAAAAGCTTCTGGGGTTCTCAGAACATCCCTGGGAGGCCGTCCCCACACCCTGCCCTGCTGTTCTCTCCATGGGGCTGTCGCTGCAATGCCAGCAGCTCCTCACAGACCCCTGGCATACTGTAGCCCCCCAGGGTGCAGCCAGCCCCGGCAGGGTCGAGGGCATGGCCTGGCTGTAACCCAGGGCCCCAAACCCGCCGTGCCCGTCCCCGTGTGCTTTCCCTGCGGCCCCAGCCCGTGGCCCCAGGGTTTCGGATCCTGTTTGCACAGCTGTGCAAGCCCCGGGCCCCTGCGTGGGAGGCTGGAAAATGGTGTCACACAGGAGTGGGTGTCAGCACCCTGCTCACACCAGGGCACTTCCTCCCACTGCCATGGTCCTGGGTGCACGTGTGGGCTTGGCTGATGTCCTGGCTACTTCAGGGACAGATTTTGCCCTCTTCCCTGGTTGGGGGTTTGGGACAAGGCCAGGCACCTCCCAGCTTGGTGAGCCAAGGAGGGCTGGGAGGAGCATCCAGCTCTGCACAGGTGCCCCCAAGCCCCCCCTAGACCGTGTCACTCTTGGCAGATTCCAATCCTCCAGATTTCGGTGGGTGATGTGGGGTCTGAGGCAGCAATAGGGGCCCTTCTCCCAGGGGAGCAGCAACCAGGCTGATGCCTCCCTGTCCCTCTCCCACCTTAGATCCTCAACATGGAAGATGACCAGAACTGGTACAAGGCTGAGCTGTTTGGCTGCGAGGGCTTCGTCCCCAAAAACTACATCAAGGTCAAACCTCACCCGTAAGTGCCGCCCCAGAGTGTGGGGAAGGGGGGCCCGAGCACCCCCCACCCAGGCAGCGATCCCAGCGGGGCATCCCAACTCCTAAAGGTCTGCCACAAGCCAGGGTAGTCCCACACGTGGAAAAACTGAGCCTGCCTGGTCAGTCTGCCATTGCCACCACAGCCCCAGGGGACAGGAGGCAGCAGAACTCCCACGTACCCCCAACACACCGAAATCCAACCCTCGCACCGCTAAATAAATGACAATTGGGGAACAACAAAGCGTTATGGGATTACAGCTGCATTAGACGCAATCCTATTACCATGTTATTAAAGCCCACTGTAATCCATCCCTGATTTAACCTGTGTTTTATGTATCATTAGCCCCTGGTAAATCACATTTAAATGCCAGAGCAAATGCGTGTGCTCGAGCCAGCCTCGGGCACATCCCGCTGCTTCTCGGGAGGGATGGGTGAGATGCAGCCTCTTCCATGCAGCACCTGGAGGGCTGGCTCTGTGCTGAAGTCCGTGGCTGATCCTTCCCGGGGCATTTTTAACAGGGTGTCCATGGCCTGGGGGTCTGAAATGCCCTGACACAGGCAGGGACGGGAGATGAGGACTCTGCTCCTCCAGCTCATTTGGGCAGCTGCCACCACTGCAGCCAGGAAGGTTTTATCCTGGCATGGAGGGTTTTCTTCTCTACACCTGGAAGGGTTGTTCCCATGAGAGACCAAGGGACACGGAGGAGGGGACAGGCAGCAAAGTGGGGAGTGAGGCATGTGGTGTGACAGGGCAGGTGACAGGATGCGGTCGCGGCTGTCAGTGATACTGTGCTCACCCTGCGTGTGGGAACCCGGCGGCACCCACAGCCCACCCGGGGGTGCCCCCCCCCCCCCCCCCCAAATAAATCAGGATGGGGAGGGAAGGGAGAAATTGCGGGTGAGGGGAGTCCCAGCCCTGTGTGGAGCCCTGTGGAGACCCTGCTCCTGCCGGTAGCGGGGCTCTCGCTGCCTCCATCCCGCGGGGTGGGGATGCGGCACTGGGATGCCCCCGGGTGTCCAGGGGTGCCCGTGTGGCTCAGCCCGGTGGCCCCCCCCTAGGTGGTACGCGGGCAGGATCTCCCGGCAGCTGGCAGAGAAGGAGCTGCTCAAGCGCAATCACCCGGGAGCCTTCCTGATCCGCGACAGCGAGAGCGCCCCGGGGGAGTTCTCCATCTCCGTCAAGTGAGTGGCCGTGGGACACGTGGCAGGATGGGTGAGGGTCCCTGCAGCCCCCACTTTGGGAACTGAGGCACCGTGTGGGCCCCCTGTCGCAGTGCTGGGGAGGGGGCGAGCACCCTGCCCTGCCCTGGCCACCTCCAAGGGGGTGAGGGCTGCAGAGCCAAGCCCCCAGCACACCCAGGCACAGCCTCACACAGAGCTTTCCTTTCCTTCCTCTCCTTCCTCCCCTCCTTATCCATCCTCACGCTCCGCCTCCATCCCCGCTGCTTCCTGCTCCCTGCACCGCTGCCTCGCCGGGGGTCCCTCGCAGGGGCGCCCCTAAACAGAGCCCTGTGGCTCATGGGGACAACCTGCAAGCACAGCCCAGGGACATGGCCTGAGGCAATAAGCTGCCCGGAGCATCCCCAGGGCTGAAGGGCTGCAGCATCCCAATGACTCTGGCATTGGCAGCCAGGGCAGAACATATCTCCGGGCACCTCATCCCATTGCTGCCCCTTCCCTGCCCCTGCTGGTGGAGCAGGAGCCGGCCCTAGGCCAGCCAGGCACTTTCTCACACTGCTAATCCCTAATTAAACATTTCGGGAGGTCCTTGCCCATAATGAAAGGGAGCTGTGTTCTGCTGTGCGTCACCAGCGTGGCAGGTCCTGCCCCTGCCCGGGGGCCTGGCAGAGGCAGGTCCCTGCAGTGCAGACACCACCACACCGAGGGGTGCCAGCATGGGGGGCTGCAAGGCAAATCCTGGCCTGTCCCATCCTCCTGGGGATGCCCAGGAGCGCAGGGAAGCTGTGAGCCCAATCCCAAGGTTTTCAGCCTCCTCCCAGTATGTCCTGAGCTGGGACTGCAGCTCTCACCACACATTCCTCAGACGTGGCCCTGGCCAAAGCCACCTGCCCTACGCATGGCTGCCATGCTGCCGTCCCTGTGCCCATGGGCATCCCGCCGTGCCAGGGCCGGGACTGAGCTTCGGCTGCCTGTGGGATGAGTTGTAGCAGGTCTCAGCTGCAGGTCCTTCTTGCAGGACCAGGAGTAACCCCAGTCATCCCCACCATGGCAGGATGAGTAGAATGAGACCCCTGGGCTCATCCCAACTCACTGAGCACATCCAGGCTTTTCCCACCTTGCCAGAAGGGGGTCTGGGTGCTGCCAAAGCTGGGGTAACATCCATCCTCCTTCCACAGCTACGGGAAGCACGTCCAGCACTTCAAGGTGCTCAGGGAGAGGAACGGCAAGTATTTCCTCTGGGAGGAAAAGTTCAATTCCCTCAACGAGCTGGTGGATTTCTACAGGACAACCACGATCGCCAAGGAGCAGCAGATCTTCCTCCGGGACAAGGACCAGCCCCAGGAGGTACAGCCATGGGTGGGGCCGTGGGGACATGCAGAGCTGGGGTGTGGGGTGATGTCACGGCTGGTCCCAAACTCCTGTGTGAGTCCCCTCGAGGCTCAGTGTCCCCACAGAGGGGGACAGGGACATCCCAAGTGCCTGGCTGGCACTTGGCCCTCGGCTTGAGGCAGTTTGGAGCAGGAGAGGGTGCAGCAGCCCAAGACGGGAAGTGCTGCAGGGAGGAAAAGGCCCCTGGAGCAGCTCAGCAGGCAGGGCAGGGCAAGGCAGGGCAGCTTGCCCTGGGCAGACACCATCCCTCAGGCCAGGGATGCTGCCCAGGGTGGGTGGCACAGCCTGAGCAGCTCAGGGCAGGGCTCAACCAGCCTGGGGCAAACTCCAACAAAGCCAAGCCCTGGGGTGATGGTTGCAGAGGTGGCAAAACTGGACCTTGGGAGCTGGGATGGGCAAGGCTCGGCACACAGGAGGGCTTGGAAGGAGCTGGGAAGGAGAGGGGTGCCAGCTGCCTCCAAAGGGCAGGAGTCCCCTGAGCATCCAACTTGGCTCTCCTAGCAGCAGAAACAGGGAGTCTTGGTCCTGGGGTGCTCCCCTGCACCCCAACGTGCTGTTCCACCCCAGGTTCTGCCCTGCACCCCAGGGTGTTTCCTTGCACCCCAGGGTGCTCCTCTGCATGCCTGGGCCTGCCCTGCACCCCAGGCTGTGGCTGCATCCCAGGATGTTCCCCTGCACCCCAGGCTTTATCCTGCACCCCAGGGTGCTCCCATGCACCCCATGCTCTTCCCTGCACTCAGGGCCATCCCCAGCATTCCACTCTTCCCATGGCAGGATTTCCCTAGCTTGTCTCTCCCCTCAAAGTAGGCACCCCAAGGTCGGTCCTTGTCCCGCAGTGGCACAGTGTCCCCATCACACTGAGGACCCAAACAGTGCCACCTGGAGCAGGGGGGCTGCTGGATGGGGACCCCTCTGCCCCCCACCAACCCCTGCCCTCAACTTCCCTCCAGGCGGGGAGACCCCAATTTGTGCAAGCCCAGTTCGACTTCTCTGCCTGTGAGGGCTCCCAGCTGCCCTTCCTCCGCGGGGACATCATCGAGGTCCTGGACTGCCCTGACCCCAACTGGTGGCAGGGGAAGATCTACGGCCGGGTCGGCTTCTTCCCCCGGAACTACGTGCACCCCATCCGCAAGTGAGCCCCCTGCCCAGGGCCCCCACCCACCGTGCCCACACAGACCGCGTGTCCCTTTGTCCCCATGGATGGTGCCCGTCCCCACGCCAGGTCCCGGTGCTGCGTGGGGTAGAGAGCAGGCTGGTGGTGATCCCAATGCAGGGGGGTGGATCTGCCACCCTGAATGATCACCTGTGGCCCCCCTGACCCCAACACCTCCGTGGCCTCCCAAGCACAGGCATTGGGCTGGCCGTGGTGCTCCCCAGGGAAGGAGTGCAGAGTGTTGAACTATGGCCGTGAAAATTTTCCAGCGCCACAATCCAGTGGGATAACAGCAGTGTCCCCCAAACCTTGGCTCCCCTCCAGACCATGTAAGTGAAGCCCCAGCTCCAGGGAGGGCTGCAGGCAGCCAGGATGAAGCTGGGCTCCATGACTCCATGGAGGGATGCTGGGACTCAGGGTTCCAGGGGGATTCAGTCCTATGGGTGCTGTTCATAGCTGCAAATTGTGGCTTCTTTTGTAGTATTTTTTTATTTAGAGCTAGTAAAATGTGTTTTGGTGATGCCCTCAAGTGTGACTGCTCCTTTCTCACCACTGCCAAGGTGCTCCTGTTGCTGAATTCATGCAGCTGCTGCTTTGTTGTGGTTTTGCTCCCCCTGCAGCCCCTGTTTCCCCACCCCAATACCTGTCCCAAACTCTTCCCAGGGCCTCACTGCCCCCACAAATGCCCCCCACACCTCACACCCCCTGAGATGCCCTCAGGGTCTGCAGTGCTGAGAGCTCACTGCCCCGGTGGACTTAAACATCACATGTCCCAAATGTGCCAGATAAAAACTAGCACCCAAATGCCCCTTTTTTTCCCTCCTCCCAGCAGCTCTCCCCCTCTCCAGGGGCTGGCTGGGCACTAGGCAAAATAGGCATAACAGAAAATATTGACACACATCAAGACAACAGCATTGATGCCACAGACACGGGCCCAGAACGGGGGCTCTGTGGTGTCCTTGAGGGTCAGAGCTGGGGTTCCCACGGCCTTGGGTGGCTGCTGGATGTCTAGGCTGGCTGAACAGGAACCTGGCACAGAAATATGGTGAGTGTGGGGGACAGAGGGCCCTGCGGACCAGCCAGCTCCTGGCAGGTGGCACAGCCCTAGAGAAACTGAGGCAGGGGGCACCCATGGCATCCTGCTGCCCACTACAGGCAGGGACTGGGGGGCACTGCTTTGCCTCCCCTGCCAGACACCCCCAAGGACTCACTCACCGTCGAGGGGTCCCTGGGGTCTGTCACACACAGAGGGCTGGGGGGGCTCCCGCGAGAGGGTCCACCAGGTGAGATCCTTCAGCTGGAAACCGGGGTGGCATTTGTTGAGAAAACACCCCCAGACCAGACCCCACCCATGGGGAGCCCCCGGCCGAGCTCGGGGTGCACAGGGTGGCACCGACATCTCCAGCAGAGGAGCTCTGGTGTGGGGTGAGATGAGGGGTCTGGGTGCTGCTCACCTGGGCTGGGGGCGGCGGGGGGGCCAGCAGGCTGCCCCCCACCACGACGGCGGCCGTGGCAGCAGCCAGCAGCACGGCAAAGTGCAGGTAGTGGATGTCGGTGAGCAGCCGGGGCCGCTGGTCAGGGACCCCACAGCGGGGTGTGGGGTGTGCCAGCTCCAGCCCCATCCTGGCCAGTCCCAGCGCCAGCCCCACCATCAGGCCCCAGAAAGCTCCCTGCAAAGCCAAGGTCCCTGGAGGGTGGCTGGAGCAGGAGGGCCACCCCACAGCAAGGACAAACCCCCCCGGGAGCTGATCCTTCCACCCAGCCCTGGGAGAGGGTCGAGTGGCCCCTGTGTGTTGGGCACGGGCGAGGCCTGGCCCCCACCCCTGCAGGGAATGTCCCCTGGCAGCCCCATTGGCTGTGCCACACTTGGTGGCCATGCATGGCAGCACCTGCCTCCTCCTCCTCCTCCTCCTCCTCCTCCTCCTCCTCCTCCTCCTCCTTTTCACACCAGCCACCCCAGCAGCTCCCAGGGGAACACCAACCAGGCTCGGCTCCTCTCACCAACCCCTCCAGCATCGCCTCCTCCCTTCCTCCTCCTTCCTCCCCACACCCCGCCAAGCCCTGCTGGGTTCCTGGGAGCAGGGCAGACAGGGAGCTGTTGGTACCACCCATGTCCCCAGCCATGCACCTGCTCGTTAGCTCGGGGCCAGAAGACAGCCAGGATGAAGACGGCGGTGACGGGAGGAGCCAGGTAGCTGGTGACAGCCTGGATGTACACGTAGAGCTGGCCACCACTGGAGCTCTGCAGGATGGGGATCCAGACCACGCTGAGGGCCACCAGCACCACCGTGACCACCCTGTGAGAGGCAGCGAGGTGGTGGTGGTGACGTTCCTGTCCCACCTACACTTCTTTGCACCTGCAGCATCACCGTGGCGGGGGCGGGGGTGGAATCCCCAAAACCAGGGGCTGGGCCCCAGTGCGGGTGCAGGAGATGCAGGTGGGTCAGGGGGAGGACACTCACTGCTGGGTGACATCCCCAAGGCCACAGAGGATGATAATTATGCCTGTGCTGGTTCCATTCTGGGCAGGTGAGCACCCCTCAGGCCCCAGCCCAGCCCCAGGGGGCTGCTAAATTGGATCCCCCCACGGGGAAACACCAGACAACGGGCACTTTCACTACGAAAAGCTGCCAGCTGCAGATGTTGTTGGGTGCTCTGGCCAGACCTGCTCTCAGCACCCGCATGTCCAGTCAAGGCACTCTGTGCTCAGCTCCCCTGGCCAGGCTGTGACAGAGGGGTGTGTTAGTCACCAACATCTCCCTGACCTCACCCTCACCCAAATCCCAACCACACCCCACAGCATCACCCTCCTCCAAAGCACAAGGCGTTGGACAGCCCCCAGATTTTGGGCCCCAGCCTGAGCAGGACCCATCCCAAAAGCTGCTGTATTTATAGTTCAGCCCAGCTTATTTACAGCTTCACAGAATTTCCTACATCCCCATCTGCTCATCTCAAAAAGCAGAAGTAGGAAAAAATAAGAGAAAAAATAAGCCATGAAAGCAGCTTTAGTTGGAGCCCCCGCTGCTGCAAGGTGCTGGGAAAAGGGAACCAGCTTGACCATAAAATGCACTCCCAAAGATGGGGTAGGAGAAACCCCTCTCTTTGGAAAGTCTGTGAGTCACAGAGGAGAGAATCATAGAATGATAGAATGGTTTGGGTGGGAAGGGACCTTACAGACCATCTCATTCCAGCCCCCTGCCATGGGTAGGGACACTTTCCACTAGACCAAGTTGCTCGAAGCCCCATCCAACCAGGCCTTGTTGCTAAAAGACCATGGGAAAACACAGGAGTGTGTGAGTGTGGTGGGAGCTGGGGGTGCTGGGTGGCCGTGCCGTGTTCCACATACAGCCCGAGGTGGGGATCTGGGCAGGGAATGGAGAGCAGCACCCGACACAGCCTTGTTGCAGGGGGCTGGGGCAATTTGGGAAGGATCAGGCACCACCGCCTTGGCACAGATCACACACCAAACACCAGAGGGGATTTCCAGCCAGGTTCCACAGCCACAGCAGGAGCTCAAACGCTCAGGTCCAGGAACTGGGAGCTCTTTCCAATCCCACAATCAAAGCCCTTTCCTCCCTGTGCAGACAGATGATCTTTAAGAACCCTTCCAACACAACCCGTTCTGTGATTCCACGATCCCTGGATGGGGCATCCCCACCCGGGTGGGTCCGGAGGCAGTTGGGCTGCCCTGACAGGAATAACCCCGGACCGCCTGTCTCCATGCTGGCAGGTAGGAAAGCATCAAATTTGGAGCTTAAACAGCTTTTTCCCCCCTCTGCAAAGCGCTTACGGTTGGCTCTGTCCCCGCGATCCGCACTAATCCCCCGGCACGCTGAGGAAGCGCCGGGGATCCACTCCAGCAGCGACTCCCGCCCCGGGCGGGCAAAGCCCTTTGCAAACACTCATTAACCATCCTCGGGAAAGCTGTCCTGCGTTGTCACACCCTTGTCACCGCCGGTGAAGCCGGTGCCAGGGAGGGGCGAGGCAGGCCCTGAAGCAAGCGCCCCTTTCCCTATGGGGGACCACACGGGACGGCCGTTCCGCAGCATCGCTGCCCATCCCCTTCCCACCCTCCAGAGATGCAGCTGTTCCTGCAGCTCCCGGACCAGCCAGCCCTCCCCGCAGCCGCAGCCAAAGCCCTGTCCCAGATTCCCTCCTTGTTATCGTCTGCTCCCGGCCCCGTGGGCACCGTGCCGGGGCATTCCCCAGCGCTGACTCCGCCGCCCCGAGCGCCGCTCCGCGGGCGCGTCCCGGGGCTCCCCGCAGCAGCCGGGGCATGTGTGGGCAGCGCTGCCCTTCGCCACCCGGCGATGTTCCCCTGTGTGGTCTGTGCGGTGACACTGCTCGGGAGCAGCCGCGGCTTCCCGGGGGGAACGGGCTGGAGGCGGCGGGGAGAGGCTTCGGCACCGGCCAAACGCCCCGTCTGCGTTTCCAGCGCTTTCATGCGTAAAATAATCCAAGGGCTTGTTTTCCTTGCATAAACCAGGCTGAGCACAGGCATTTTTCAGGCTGGACTGGCCCCGCCAGTCTCCCCGAAACCCCTGGTGTCCCCGAAACCCCCGGTCTCTACCTGCCCACGAGGAGCAGCTCCCGGTCACCGGCCCGCGGGCGCAGCTTCCTCCAGATGTCCATGGTGAAGAGGGTGCTGCTGCTGTTGAATATGGAGGTCAGGGATGACATGAGCGCAGCCATCATCACGGCGATCATCAGACCCCGCAGCCCTGGGCAGGAGAGGAAGTGTCAGGGAGCAGCTAAGCCGGGAGGGATGGGATGAGACAACCCCAGGATAATGCCTATCCCTCTGCAGGCACATTCTGGGATCTCCCCTGGGGCAAGGATGGGGATTGGGAACCCCCAGCTGCATCCTGGGATGCCAGGACACTGCGGTGCCCCAGGGTCCCCCACATCCCCTGACCTCACTTTCTGAGCCACCCTTGGAGTGGCTGCATGGGCTGTCCCACACATAAACCCACCCAGACCACCCGTGGGTTGCTCCCCAACATCCAAGCCATGGCAGCAGCCCCGAGATGCAGCAAAGCCCTGTGGAGATGGGGTCAGCCCCTCCCACCCACCTACCACTGGGCATCAGCTCCACCACCAGCTTGGGGTAAGCGATGTTGGAACAGCCCACGGCGGCCCCGCAGATACGGGTGCACTCCTCGGGGTCCACGCAGGCCACAGAGTCTGGGGATAGAGGCAGGTGACACGTTGAGACCCTTCACAGGGTGGGGGCCAGCCCTGCACCCCCTCACTCCCTTCACAGCCCATCTCACTGCAGCAGATATTGTTGTCCCTTCGCCATGGCCGCGATGCCCAGACCTTGGCAGGAATGCAGGTGGAGAAGCAAGGAGGACATCCCACAAGGAAATCCACCTCTGCCTCCCCCACCTCTTTCCCCCATCAGCCTCAACACAGCAGGATCCATACCAGCAGCATCCCCTCACCTCCCACTGCCCATTCCCACCTCAGCACCGGTCGGATCTACCACCACATTAATCCAGCAACAGCTGCCATGGGGGGATCTCTGGAGCCCCACCAGGACCCAGGGCCAGAGCTGGAGGTGGCAGAGCCCTGGGGCAGGCATTGCCCATCCCCACACACGGGGCCAGCCACGTTCCTGCACCCTTGTGGCAATTTCCCGGGCATGGGCAGCCCCAGCAGCTCCCGGGACATGCGTGGCAGCGTGCCAGGACCATCAACACCCAATTATTTCTATGGCTCAACGAGCACTGAACCCTTTTTTTTGTTATTGTTATGCTCATAAAATATTGCAATGGGTGGAAATTAGTGTCAGGCATAAATATGGATGGACTGCCTGGCTCTCTGGTCTGCACCCGCCCTCCCAGGAGTGCTGGGACAAGCACAGGTGATCCCTGCGGGGGGCATCATCCTGATTCTCCTGCATGGTGACCCCCAGCTGAGGTGGGGTACAGCCCTCAGCCCCAGCTTTGCCTGAAACACCAGCTGGTGACACCTTGGGGCGCCGGTAAAGGTAATGCTCAGCACATCCCAAGGATGTCAAAAATTCCCAGCCTGGGCCACCTTTCCCCAAGGTCAGCACCAGGCTGGCTCTGCTGACTCTGCCCCCCAGCAGCTGAGTAAAGCTGCCATCACCGCTCCATGCCTCAGTTTCCTCTCTAAACCACCACGTTGTGCACGGCTCCATGCAAATGGTTGGTGGCTGGAGGGTGGAAGATGCTCCAGAGGGTGAGGCAGTGTCTGGGTGTTATATTCCAGCCGAAACGCCCATCCCAGGGCTCAGCTCAGCAACGAAACCCCTTGGTGTGACTACAGAGCGTGTCAAAAGCAGGAGCCAAGCCCAATGGAGTGGCCAAAGTCCCCAAACCAGGAGCAGAGCCCAGTGTAGTCCCCCACTACCTCTTTTAGGCCTTCTGCTAGAGCAGGAAAATTAATTAGGAGCTTGTAATTAATGGTTCCATGTGCAGGCGGGAGGAGCTGGCTGCAGGAGAGAGGCCGTGTCTGCACCAGGTGCTGCCTGTCCGGCTGGATCAGCCTGGGGACACCTGGAATGGTGGGGACCAACCTGCTCAGCCACAGCAACCTGTCCCTGCAAACAGGGGCTAAATTCGGGTGCTAAATTCACTGTGTGGGGTGAAGACACCGGGGTGAAGAACCCCCCAGGAAGAGGGGATGGGGGATCCAGGTGTCTTCTCCCCAGGCAGGGATCAGGTGATGCTCCAGGTGTGGCTCTGCCATCCCAATCCTCCCCCACCATCTGGCTCCAGGAGCGAGCATCTCACATGATGGATGGGATGCAGCATTTGCACCACATGCAATAAATCATTAATGCACACACCCCACGAAACAGTCCATAAATCTCCTCGCACAATGAAAGCAGCAGAGCAGGTGGCTGTGGCTGAGGCGGGGACAATCACAGCACACTCCAGCCACGCCACGCACACCCACGCCCCATGCACTGATCCAGGGCATCTCTACACCTACACAAGGGGGGGCAAAAACCGGGATGAGGTCCTGAAGCCCTCTGTTGGTGGTGGCTCAGTGCTTGGCTTTGTCACATTTGCTGTCCCCCTCTCATTGGGGCTGGAATTTCACCTAAAACACCCGGGTTTGGCTCCAGCACCCTCAGTCTCTGCTGCACCACTAACTGGACAGGCCATGGCCTGGAGAGGTCATCCCATCACTGGGAAATCTCTGCAGGCTCAGCACAGCCTTTCCATAAAATCATCTGAAACTTTTCATAAAGTCCATCTGATCCTGAGCTGATACTTGGTGGGAGCCAAACACTTCACCCCCCCCCACACTCTGTAGATGTGGCACTTGGGGACATGGTTTAGTGTTGGACCTGGCAGTTCTGGGTTGGACTTGATGACCTTAGAGTGCTTTTCCAACCCAAATGATTCCATTATTCTATGATCCCTGTGTCCCCCAGCCCCACTGCCACCTCCTGCACAGGCCAAATCATGGTTGGGCACAACCCCACACAGGGTTTGTCACTGTGGGATGAGCAGGGCCACTGTGCCTCACAGAGCAGCGCTTTGATGGCCCAGCTCCTGGGCAGACGGGCGGCTTTGCCTCGGGAGCCTGACTCAAGCAGGGCCCTCATTTATCCGGCTGCAAATCCAGATGAGCAGCACCAAACGCCAGGGAGTGAGACACAGCCCGTGGCACTTTCCTTTTTTGCATTGGCGCAAGGATCTGACCCCAATTCCTGAAATTCACCTTCATCTGAGCTTCCAAGGGAAAGGTCCACATTTCTGGCTTGTGAGCACCAACTGGTGAATCCGGAGTGGGGTTTTTTGTCCCTCTCCCAGTTATTAATGAAATCTGCCTTAGTGAGGTCTGGTGACGTGACAGTGTCTATGTCCATGCTGCAAAGCTTACAGAGGAGGGACAGGATGGAATGGAATGGAATGGAATGGAATGGAATGGAATAGAATAGAATAGAATAGAATAGAATAGAATAGAATAGAATAGAATAGAATAGAATAGAATAGAATAGAATAGAATCCTTTCAGTTGGAAGAGCCCTACAACAATCACCTGGTCCCACTGCCGGTTCAGGGCTGATAACAAATTAATGCCTTTCAAACACTGACAGGTTTGAGACATTGACCACCTCTGTGAGAGGCCTGTTCCAGGATTGAACCACCCTCTCCATAAAAAAATGCTCCCTAATATCCCATCTGAACGTGCCTCAGTGCAGCTCTGACCCAGTGCTGCCCCCGGGGACCCACCTGGGCTGCGGGCTCCCACACCAGCACAGGAGGGGTCAACCACAGGACACAGCTGTTTTCCTGGGAAATATTGACTTACCAGCTGGCACACGGGGAGGGGGAGGGATTTCAGGGCAGAGACAGTTTTCTTTTCAAGGCAAACACCCAAAGCCCTCCCCAGCCTCCCAGGACCCTCCAGCACCCACGCGCTCCCGGGGGCTCCCAGGCCGGGCCACAGGCGTGAGGGCGCACCAGCCGAAAGAGTTAATCGGGCTGGGCAGGGAATGTGTGAAGGCAACATGTGACTGCAGGTGGGGCAGGGCGGAGGGATGAATCACTCTTTTCCTTTTCCTCTTTTCACTTCTTGCTGTTACCTGTCCGGCCCCGGCACTGCGCGCTGGCAGGAGCCCCAAGCCATCGACCTGCCAGCCAGGGCGATGCGCAGGAGGCTGGCTGGGAGCGCTCGCCGCCGCCAGACCCACGGGCTGACCCGCTGCTCCAGGAGGGATAACCAGGCACGGCGTCTCGGCCGAGAAATCCTGCTTTCGGCTGCCCTTCCTTAAGCCGGTTCTCTCTTTGTTTCGGTTTTTTTTTTTTTTTCTTCCCCCCACTTTTTATTCCACCCGGCACTATCGTCACCTTGGGAGAGTGGAGGATGAGGAGAGAGTGGACTCGGAGGTAAAGGACCTTCCCGGTGGTGCACGTACACCTGGGGCTGTCTCTGCCCCGTCACGCAGTCCCGGCCGTGGGAAGCTCCGTGTTTATCTTGCCTGGAGCCCTCTCACCCAGCGGAACCGGGAGCAAGCCAGAAACCAAATCCTCCTCCCCGGCAGAGAAGAGCTCTGGCTTGGAAGGAGCCGTTGGAAAAGGGAGCAGTGCCCCGTGAGCCCGGGGAGGGCGAAGCAAAGGAAATTGTGTGTTTGGAGACTGGAGAATAATTAATTCCCTATTTGCTGCCGACATCCGGCGCTCGCTGGGGGCACAGAGGTCCCTTCGGAGAGGGGACCGGCGCGCGCGGTCACCATGGCCTTCTCCCAGGTGCAGTGCCTGGACGACAGCCACGTCAACTGGAGGTCCAGCGAGTCCAAGCCCGAGTTCTTCTATAGCGAGGAGCAACGCCTGGCCCTGGAGGCGCTGGCCTCGCGTGGCCGCGATGCCTTCTATGAGGTCCTGAAGCGGGAGAACATCAGGGACTTCCTCTCCGAGCTGGAGCTGAAGAAGATCCTGGACACGCTGGAGACGTACGACCCCGGCTCCGAGTACATCCCGCGCCACGGCAGCAGCACGGGGGACAGCGAGGGGGATCGGAACAGCCAAGGGGGCGAGCAGGACATGACCCCCTCCCTGGAGTACTGGCCCCAGAGGTCCGACCGCTCCATCCCGCAGCTGGACCTGGGCTGGCCTGAGACCGTCGCCTACCGTGGGGTCACCCGCGCCACCGTCTACATGCAGCCGCCCATCGAGGGGCAAGCGCACATCAAGGAGGTGGTGAGGAAGATGATCTGCCAGGCTCAGAAGGTGAGTTGCGCCGCAGGGACCGGGCAGGATTTGCCCCAGGGCGTCCTGCTGAAAGTCCTGCTCAGCCAGGCAATCCCTGTCCCGCGGGAAGCTCTGCCCAAGCGAAGGCAGCACGGGCAAGCGTTAGGGTTTTTCCATGCAACCAACATTTGGGGATCAGGTCTTGCTGAAGACGCTGTTCACCTGGTCCAGTGCTCCCTGGGAGCAACACAACACTTCCCTTGATCCATACGGCAGCATCGTTAATCCCAGGGTCCCTATGCGGCTGTGGGGAAAACCGCTGGGGAGAAAAATGGGTTGAGCTGCTTCCCAGCTGCAAGACCGCAGTCCCAGGCAGCCTATAATTGTTATTCCCAGTGTGACAGCATGTGGCAGCATTGGAGAAACCCAGGGTCATCTTCTGGCCTATCCAGCACGTGATCCTGGGTTCACGGTCCACCCCTCATCCTTGTGTCCACCACCTGACCAACACAGCCCCGGGGAAAGTAGCCAAAGCCTCTGGTCTGGCACTGACACACGCAAGGGTCACATTTTGCCCAAGAGGTCTGTGGTGCTCCAAGCTAGCCTCATCCTGGCTTTCAGGGGAAAATGATGAGCTGGTGAGCAGGACAAGGCTGGGCAGATGCTGAAAGGATTTGGGTTGAGACTTGTCCTCACTGTGGAATTCAACCAAGGAACAGGGAGTGTGGGTGCAGGAGTAATGGGGTCAGGCTGATGTCATGGATAGGAGGACCAGGAAAGGAGGGAGATGATGGCATGTGTTGAAGGTTGGTGGTGGTGGGCAGAGGTTGTTGGTATTTCCCAGTGACCCAGGCCCAGCTGGGTAGTGCAGGAGGCGTTGGCACCTGCTGGTTTCTCAGTGCTTTGAAGCTCTTTGAGTTCTGTGCATCCAATACCATGAGAGCTCCAAGGAAGGAGCATCCCAATCCTGGGGATGTTTCAGCAGGAAAACAGGGAGACACTGCCAGGTTGTCTGTGGAACAGGGGAAGACGGGCTGGGATGCGTCAGGTCCACCTGACTCCTCCAGGGACAGTGCTGGGGTTTGCAGGTCCTGGCAGGAGAGAGGAAGCCTGGTGACATGCAGCCATCAGAGCCTCTCCTCACCCAGAGGACCAGGGGTCTGAGCATGAAGAGCCCCAGCTCGGGCAGGAAAACTACTCTCCCAACACATCTGAGGCAGCCAGCTTACAGGAAAGGCTGATGGGGGTGTTGGGGCTGCCCACCGTGGGCAGGAGCCATCTCTGGCCACTGTCACCTCACAAAAACCAAAGTGACCTGTCCTTGCCTGCGACATTTTCCCGCAAAAGTGCTTTGCAGTGAGGGCAAAGGGAAGGGAGGCCTGAAGTCCCAGGGGATGGAGGATGGGACACAACTATCCCACAACAAACAATGTCTCATCTCTGGGTCTTTCCGGCTGCCTCTGCCTCGGGCTTGCAGCTCCTGCCTGGCTTTGCCTACTCACCGCTTCCCACCTGTCCCCACGCAAACGGCATCTCCTGAGTCATCCCACGCCCTCCTCCTGCTCCGGAGACGGTGGCTGAGTCAGGCCGCTGCACATCCCCACCTCCCCTTGGAGCCTCTCCAAGCCACGGGGACGTGGCCATGGTTGATGCTGCTGTGATCATCACCAGTACCTTGATGCCCCTGAGCACAGCTGGGCTCTGCCTCCTGGTCCAGGTGGTCCCTGATGGTGGCATGAGCTGTGGTGACACCACTGGTGACATGCAGGAGCCTCCGTGGAGCTTATGGCACCCCAGGAAACATAGAGACGGGTGAGTGCTTCATCCTGCAGGGGCTGGGGATGGCAGCAGTAATGGGGTCTGGCAAGAGTGTCCTTCCATGGTCTCCCACCCCATATCCGAGGACCACGGTCACTGCAGCCGAACATGCTGTCACACTTAGGAGCCCAGGTGATCACTTGTGGGTGCTCCTAACAGTGGGGACACTGGGACAGACCTCCTCTGCTCCTGCTGATTTAGCCAAGGCTTAAAGTCTTCACAGCAGCTCAGAGGTGAAAGGGTTTGGCTGAGGAAGCTGAGAGTGGACAGAGGGACTGTCCTGCTGCCACCCCATCAGATGTCACATAGCCTGGCCATGCATTCTGTCCTCCCTGGAGAGATCCCTGCTGAATTTTCCCATCCCAGCAGTGCTCTTCATCCACTTGTGAAGGAGTACAGACTTGGGAGAGGTTCACTATTACATCCCAGAGGATGACCCTTGCTCTAGACATTGTGTCAGACACTTGTCTGAGACACTCCCAGATGCTGAACCCCAAACGCCTCTGCGAGAATTGCTGTCCCATGGCCAGAAGAGCAAAGTCCCCTGAGAGGCCCTGGCTGAGGAACATTCAGAGCCCATGTGAGCGCTGCTGGTGCTGGGAAGGCCACAGAGGCAGATCTGGGGTGAGGAAGCCAAGAGCCAAGATGTGGGACTGCTCCAAGAGTGCAGACGAACCCTGTTGCTTGCAGGAATGAGACCAAACACTGCTGAGCTCAGAGTTTCTAGAGCTTCAAACCCAGGCATGCCAGGCAGGGAGGTGCAAATGATCTTCTCCTCTCTCTGGGAATAAAGGGGAGAGAAGACAGGCTGTGGCCATGTCCCTGCTTTCCCAGAAAATCCTCATCTTTGTGGCCAGCAAACAGGGGTGATCAGGGATGTGGTGCACCATCAGGCTTCACCCCAGAGACCTTCACCTTCGCGGCCTTCTCTTCCTCACTGTGGATCCCCTCAGTCTGCAAAGCTCACAGGATGGACATCAGGAACAATATCTTCCTGGAATGGGTGGTCAGGCATTGGAATGGTGGAGTCACCATCCCTGGAGGTGTTCAAGGAACGACTGGATGTGGCACTCAGTGCCATGGTCTGGTTGACAAGGTGCTGATCGGTCACAGGTTGGACACGATGATCTCAGAGGTCTTTTCCAACCTTGATGATTCTCTGATTCTGTGCTTGAAGGAAGATCTCCCTTCTCTTCTCTAGATTTTGGCTCTATCTGACCAGAAACCAGAGCAGGCTGAAAACATTGACCTTGGCACCAAGCCACTGGAGAGAGCAGCAACTCTGACCTCCTCTCTGCACTTGAGGTTCCAGGTTGGGATTGTGGTGATACAATTACCCTGAGCAACTTCCAGTGAAGGCTGTGAGGCCCTATTAATTACTGTTTACAAAACCTTCTGCCATTCCTGGATGAAAAGGTTGACAGGGGAGAGCAATTATTAATGCTACTTGTCCCACCTCTCCTCCATCCCAACACGCTTCCTCTAATTGTGCCTTGGTGCCTGCCTAATTTATTAAATGCCCACGTGGTGTGCCCCAAAAACTCATTATCTGGTGATTCAGAGTGAGCTAATAAAGAGCTGCAACTTCCTCTATTCAACATGATCCTGCAGTTTATGTGCTCATCAAAGCTGTTCCAAAGGTTCCCAGCAGCGTTTGGGGGGGGATGCTGTGCTTGCTGTCCCTCGTGGCTTTGGGACCTGCAACCTGCACATCTGCTGGATCCTGGCAGCTTCTGGGACCCTGGGAAGAAAAGCCCCTCCCACGTGGGCACTGGGAGCATCCTGCTGTAGATTTGGGGCTGATATTCTCTGCACCTTCCACATGAATGGCAAAGGGATGGCAAAGCTTCCTGGGATGGCGCAGCGGCAAAGGGGCTTTGGGAAAGGGGATGTCCTCGGAACAAGCGCTGCCCTGGTAGAGGTGACAGGGACAAGGGTGCCAAGCTCGCTGCCCGCAGCTGGATGGCGCAGACAATCCCACTCCCCAAGGTGGAAAGCAAGCAGCACACAGGATTTCAGTGCTCCAGAGCAGACAGCCCTCCAGTCTTTGCAGATCATCCCTGTGCCTGGGTTTGGCACAGACCCAGCCGGTCCCAGCCCCGGTTCAAGCACAGGCAGCCCAGCAGCTTTCCCCCCAGACAGTCACCACATCGGGAGCTCTGCCAGCACCGTGCTCCCTCTCCCAGGCCACTCCATGCCAGGGCAGTGTTGGTACACTGGTGTGAGGTCCCAGTGAGAAACTGAGGCCAAGCCTGTCCTGCAGGCAGGACGCGGCGGGGAGGGGAGCAGGAGCTGAGCAGCGACAGGATGCACCAGCCAAGCAGGAGGAATGGGGTTGAAAGTGTGGGCAAGCAGGTGAGAGCCAGGCTGCCTGCCCAGGTGAGAGCCAGGCTGCCTTCCCGTGCCAGAGCCAGCCACCCTGGGCCACTGCCTGCAGATCAGCTCTGTGGGAGCAGGGCTTGGAATGGGGAGTGTCCCTGTGCCCTATCCCACAGCCCTGCAAAGCTCCTTCCTTCAGAGCCACTGCAGCAAGCCAAGGCCTTGGGAATGCTGGGACCACAGTGGGACAATGCTCTTTTCCTCCCAATAGTATTCTCATCTCCACTTTATAAACCCTCACCTTGCTCTTGGGAAAATACAGCACACAGGCAAAGTGCCATGACCATGAATCAACAGTGTCAGAGAAAGGAGCAAACCATCTGGCACCAAACCCACCCCCTCAGGCTGGGCACACACCATCCCACCACAGGTGCCCCCCACCCAGGACTCGCAGCAGACAGCTCAGCTCCTCCCCAGGTTACTTGCTGTACACAGCAAGTCCAAGCCCAGAGCTCCAAGAGCAGCTTTGAACCCATCCCACTTTGCATCCATCCAAGGCGGGCTCCCAGTTTCCTGCCTCAGTTTCCCCACCAGGAGAATGAGGATGAGCAAAACATGAGTGGATGCAAAAGGGAATGAGGATTTAGCCTTTCACAGGAAAGCCTGGTGAGAGGCTCTAGGGTGAGGATAAATGGGAATTCAGTTAAAATCCAGTTGTAGAGCCAGAAAGTCCTCCCTTTCTTGGCTCACTGGCCCTTCCCAAAACCTTTATGTGTGGCTGGGGCTGGGGAGGCCAAGGGAGCATCACAGACAGCAGGGCTGGGGCTCCCCACACCGCCTTGCTCCTCACCCCATTGCCTGCAGAAAAGGAAGAGCCAGCAATGTCATAACGCACAATCCTCTGCTTAATTAAAGCTCTCGAGGTTGTCCTGTGGCACAAACCTAATTAAAAGGCAGCTTTGAGAGCTCTGGACTGGCCGTGTTTGAATGTGCAGGAGCCCAGCACCACCCTGATCCCTTCCTTCCTGAGGGAGGAGTATCCCGGGGTCTCCCTGTGTCACCTCACACTCCCATGCTGGTGTCCTCCCCAGCTCAGCCATGTGCCACGGCCAGCAGAGTCCTCCTGGAAGGGTGAGTGGCTGGGAGCACCCACCTTCCCCAGCCCAGGGCACCTTCCAGGAACAGCCACAGAGATGGGAGCACCAACAGGTTTCCAACCATGGGATAATGACGTGCCAGCACCCAGATGCCAAGCTGCTCCCCTGGGATGAGGGGAGGCAGCTGCCTCCAGCCCCTTTTCCTGCCATATCTCATCCTGCACCACTGCTACTCACTGCCACGGGCAATGCCATCTCCAGTCAGAATCCACGGGCACAGAGTGATTTTGGTGCTCAGGCAGCCACTCCAGTGAAATTCCAGTGCAGCACCAACCACCCATTTTCCTATCACCTGTGAGACTCACCCCGTCCTTGCCAGGGCAGAAACACCCTGGGTACAAAGGCAGCTCCAGCTTGGGAACGTCAGTGGCACTGCCGTGTGACAAACCCAACAGTCACTGCCTGGCTGGCACTGCCATCCCGGCTCTGCTCTGCTCTCATACAGCCCAGCAGGAAGGAGGGATGCTGTGCAGCTGGAGCAGCAGCCCGGGCTGGGCAGTGAGGCCAGGAGGGATGGCACCAGCCCCCATGGCAGAAGCACCCCCTGCCCTGGTGCTCTGCCTTGACCCCACAGCGTGGAGCTGATTCTGGATCCAACCACGCTGGGCTCGGAACAGCTGGGCACAGGGACTGGGAGCTGCAAACCCCTGCCTGCTCTTAAGGAACCTCGTCAAGCTCAAACCCAGGTCTGGTTTTAAAGGGTATTAAAAGTCACTGTCGCTCCTGACGGCACCTCAGAAGTATCTCAGTACTTTCTACCAAGCTAAAAGTCACTTTTAGCTGGTTTTTTTGTAGTGTTTCTCTCAACACCAGCATGTGATTCTGTATGATAACTCCAGAGGCAGCAACCACCCCACACAACACGGCCTTGGACAGATGGACCCATCATTTAATGGTTGGACTCGATGATCTTAGAAGTCTTTTTCAAACCTAACGATTCTACAATCTTTGCATCGCAGTTCTCCCCTCCTAGCACTCCCTGAAATGCCAACAGCAAAGGGACACCAAACTTCTCAGCCAGAAACTGGACTCTGAAATTTGTGGAGCTTGTTAAAGTTCGATTCACCCTCAGCAACCAATGTTTCATGAGTATATTCTGCCATAGGCCACCACTGCAGTCACAGAATCATCATGGTGGGAAAAGACCTCTAAGGCCATCGAGCCCAACCACTAACCAGCGCTGCCACATTCACCACTAAACCACGTCCCCAGCTGTCACATCTACACGCTTTTTGGCGGTCAAACCTCCCACAGTGACAGCAAAGGAATGGGACTGGGGGCTCCTGCTTTCTACCCTCAGGCCGGCCAGAGCTGGGGGCAATCCTGGGCTCCTCCCCAGCGAATCCCAACATCCTACAGAGAACACATTGCTCTGCCTCTCCCCAAACAAACACCGACCATACCTTGGGTTGTCCCCAGCCCTGTTGCCCAGACTCATCTCCCCTCTCCCCTCTCCAGGTCATCGCAGTGGTCATGGACATGTTCACTGATGTAGACATCTTCAAGGACCTCCTGGATGCAGGCTTCAAAAGGAAAGTGGGGGTCTACATAATTTTGGATGAGACCAACGTGAAGCACTTCCTTCAGATGTGCGAGCGAGCCCAGATGCACGCCGGGCACTTAAAGGTAAGGATGGTCCGAGGGGTCCGAGCTGGGAAACCCCCAGTGCAGGGAGATAATCAGAGTTACCAGTTCTGCTCCCTCCTGTCTTGGGGAATCACAACCTGCAAACTTTGGGCAGTGCTAGATGAATTTAGTCCATTTTCCCTGCAGCCAAAGCTGAAGGTGACGCTTTAATCCAGGAGCAGCAGGAGGAGAGGAACAGGTGAGAGACAGGGACGTGGATTTCCACCCAGCAAACCTGGATGCAGAAGTCCCAGGGGGCTGCTGGTACCCAGCCGGGGCTGCTGGTACCCAGCCAGGGCTGGAATTGGGGCAGAGGGTGTTTGGGGAGCTGCAGCCACACAAGGGTGGGCACAAGTCACACAGGGCACTGCAAAGCCCAGGGAAGACCTGCGAGCTCAGCTCCTCGTGGGTAGCAAGCTGGGAAGGAGCAGCAGATGTGCCAGGGCCGGATCTGTGCCACTGCCAGCCCCATGCCTGCTGCTGCCCCAGGGGCAGGACTGGCAGGAGCAACCGCCGGCCGGTTCTCTCGCTTTCGGGCTTTCCCCACAAGCCAGAGGCTGGAATTAAAAAACTTGATTTTCCCCTTTTCCGGAGCCTCCGCCCCAGCACAGGGCCGGGAGCAGAGCAGGGAGGCACCCACACTGCCTGCAGCCCCAGCAGCTGCCAAGGATGCCCTCACTGCTCCCATCCGTGCTGGGCAGCACACACTGGTGGGACTGATCTGCCCACACACGCAGTGTTCACCAGCCCCAGAGTGCTTGGGGATGCACATGGAATGGCTCCTGTGCACAAATCCTGGGTAAAACCAGGGAAGGCAAGGCAGAAGCGGGAATGCCTGGCAGTGCAGAGGTCACTCCCGAGCCCCAAGTGCCCCAAGGGGTCAGGTGGGATGGGGCTTGGAGCAGACAGGTCTAGTGGAAAGGGTCCCTGCCCAGGGCAGGGGGTTGGAATGAGGTGAGCTTTAGTCTTTTCCAACCCAAACCATTGTGGGATGCTAGGATTTCCCTTACACATCCCTGTGTGTGCAGGGGGTGCAGAGAAAAATCACCTGGCAGGGTGTTCATGCAAAGGCAGAGGAAGATGAAGGGGTAAAGGAGAGGACAGAGGGTGTATCAGCCTTAGGAGCAGCCGGAGTGAGGACCCTCAGGGTGCCAGGCTCTCCACTGGGTACAACACTCCTGTCACCAGCATCGGATGCAAATACCCCAGAGCAGCCCAGCAGTTTCACTCAGGGCTTGCAGACACCCCTCTACAGCCACGAGTGGCTCAGCCTCGCCCGCTGCTTGGCAGAAAAGTGATGTTTCTGCTCCTGACGTCACCGGCCACGCCGGCTGCCAAAATGCTGCTGGGAAGGCCCTGCCTGGGCAGGCTCGCCAAGTTTGCTTACGGTGAGGGCAAACCCCCAACTGAGCAGGAACACGCAGGAGCCACGACACCCTCACACCTGCCTGGAATGGGGTGGGATGGGGCTTGGGGTCCCCCACACAGGGAGCGGAGAGCACCGGCAGGCCAAGCCTCACTGTGCCTGCCAGCCCAGCTTAATTGCTGCTCCCAACAATTGAGGGAAGCTCAGCCGAGCTTTTACCTGCGTCCAAACTCCCCGGAGAGTCTGGGATCCCGCAGGCTGCTGCCGCTCCAAGACCAGAAAAGCCAGCGCTGACGCACTCCGGTGTTTTCCTGCCTTAACAGCCCGGTGGCAGGACTGGAAAAGCAGGAGAACATCTGCAGAGCTCGGCAAATGTCTGGAAGTTGGGATTTGCCACACATCGCAGCCAGTTTGCTGGCACGGGAGGCAGCAGGGCAGGAGGCAGGGAGGAAAGTAGGGCAGGGTCTGGGAGCTGCTTCGTAAGCCAAGAGATGCTAACGAAACGTCCGTCCCTCGTTATCTCAGAGCCTTTGCTTGGCAATTAGTAACTGGCTTGGGCAAGGAGGCCGCTTGGTTGAGCAACGGTGAGTGCCTGGGGAGTGATTAACCGAGCCCGGCTCGCTCGGCACCCAGCCATCCCAGCGGGCACCGGCCCTGGCACGGATCAAACAGGCGGGTCTTACTTCACAGCAGTGAGCTGGGAGAGGGGACTGGCACCAGGGAGGGCTGTTCCCTGGGTGTTACCTGAGAAAAACCCACGGCTGCTCCCCGGGTTTGGGCAAGGGGTTGGCTCCCAGTGGGACTGATCAACGCTCAGGCTGGCGATGGGCAGAAGGCGAAGTGTGTGAGCCCCGGGCACCACCAATCTGGGCAGCCCCACAGGACAGGGATGGGAATTGCCACCCCAGCCCGCTTGCCAGCCAGCCCCCAGCACTCCCAGTGCTGCCCACTGACAGACACTGGGCTGCTCAGCACCACTGTCCACCCAGACACACCGGGCAAAAAGGCAAACAGGAAGAAAAAAATCGATTGGGCTAAAAAAATCATCCAAACTTCTCTGCTCAGTGTGTGAATCTTCCCTGGAAACACGGCCAGGAAAGCCTTTGCTTTTACATCATGTTAAAATCAGTGCTGAATCACTGTCCTTCCTGCCAGGCAATGGGGGAGTGGGGACCAGGGGAGTGCCTGGGCTGTGCCTGGTCTACAGGGAGAGAGGAGAGCCCAGGAAAGCAGATAAGAAAGGCTGGAGGAGGGGAAGACAAATATTTCTGGTACTTTTCTTAAAAAAAAAAAAAAAAGACAAAAACCACACAAAACTCCAGCCTCAGAGGGCATGACCCAGTGATGACACAGAGCCTTTAGCAATGGCATTACCAACATCCCGGCAGGAACAGGAGGAATGCAGGCGCTTTCATAAGAAAATATTTTCTCCCCACCCAAGGGAGCCCGTTTGCCCTGGAAGATGCTATCTGCTCAGCTGTGGAATGTGCCAGTGCCCTCCGTGGAGACAGCGGAGCCAGAAGCCAGACTGGAGGCAAAAAACCATTTTGACAGAGCCAGGGCTGCCCCTCCATCCCTGGGCTCCCTGGGGGAGGACAACCCACTCCCCTCTGCAGGGACTTACTCCCACATCACCGGGTTTCATTTCCTGGGGCTGAAAAGATGTCCCGCTGCCTTTTTTGCCCCACTCACTGCTAAAAGCAGGACTAAACACTGAGATTGAGGAGTGTGGGAAAGGGGGAGCGTGGTGGAAGACAAACCCACTGCCACCAGGTCCACGTGTGGCCCTGCCATCTCAGGGCCACCACCTCCCCCTAAAGCCCTCGTACATCTCCCACTGGGCAGGAGGAGTGGAACCTCTCCTCTCCCATGGTGGTATTTGCATAGACCACAGGAGATGGAGGGTGCTTGGCAGCACCATCACACCCTGCTCACCCACGGACACAGGCAGCACCGAGTTCAGTGGGTGGGAAACACGGCAGGAAATTCTCCAAGCCCAGTCCATGGTTCACTGCGTGGCCTCAGGAGAGTTGTTTTATCTCCCCATCGCTGTGGCCTCCTCTGAGCTGGCCATGAAGAGCGTTGAGTCCCTCAGAGGGGCTGTGGAGCATCCAGGGGGCTGTCGGTGGAGGAGTGAATCTCTAGGGCAGCCCTTTGCTCCTGCTCACGCCTCTGCCTTTGCTTTGCAGAACCTGCGTGTCCGCAGCACCGGCGGGACAGAGTTTTTCACACGCTCGGCCACCAAGTTCAAAGGGGCTTTGGCCCAGAAGTTCATGTTCGTGGACGGGGATCGAGCCATGTGTGGATCTTACAGGTAATCAGCAGTCTCCTCTTGCCCGCCCCATGGAGGTGTTGGCCAAAGGATCATCACAAACCCACACGGCATAAAGCCCGGTCCCTGCCCAGCAGGGCCCCAAAACCCTGTCCCAGACTTGCTCCTCTTCTCCTGAACTGGGAGATGACTTTGCAATGAGATTTGGAGTGGGCCCCAAGGGGTCCCCAGCATCCCCTAGGTCGAGGACACCCACCCTTCTCAGAGGTGGTGGGCACACACCAAATGTTTCTGCCAGCGGATGCAACGAGCACAAGGAAGGACAAAACCACCAAACCTCAAGCCAGTCTCAACTCTCACATTAATCTCAGCTTTTCCAGTTAAACATTTCCTACCCAAAGGAAACAGATCACCCCTAGTCAGCTTTTCAGCTCTAAAAGACAAGTTTATAAACATAGAGATGAAACATTTCCTACTTTCTGGCCACAACAAATAACACATCCCTTTATGATTTGCTTTTCTTAACTAACCCAAGCTGAGAAAGAAAAAGCTTAAGTGAAAAACTAACTGGCCCACTGCAAATACCTTTTACTTCAAGTCCACTGTGCTTAAGACTCCAGCTCTTCACTCTAATTTGGGATGAGAGCTATTTCATCAATCCCATTATTATTATTATTAATGTTTACAAGTGAGATCATGTCCCTGCTGGCACCATCAATCCCGCAGGGAATACCAGGGTTGGGGAGAGGCGTGTTATTTACCAGAGTGTGCTCAGAGAGTCCCCAACGTGTTTCTGTTCCAGCTTCACCTGGTCTGCGGCGAGGACGGACCGGAACGTCATCACGGTCCTCTCGGGCCAAGTGGTGGAGGCGTTCGACAAGCAGTTCCAGGAGCTCTACCTCATGTCCAAGGGGGTGAGCCTCAAGTCCATCTCCATGGGTGAAGAGCCCGAACCCGAGCCCGTAACGCTGCCCTCGGTCGTGCCGGTGACCCCAGCCAACGCCGTGGTGAAGAAGCTGATTAACCCTAAATACGCCCTGGTGAAGGCCAAGAGCGCTGACCAGATCAGCAAGACTTCATCTGAGAACCAGGACAAAAACCAGAAGACAGACAACAAAGGCAAAGCCGTGCCCGAGGGCCAGGGGGGCGACCGGCACGGGGACATGGCAGACCTCTCCCTGCTCATCCACCCCGGCCTCCTGAATCTGGAGAAAGCCAACATGTTTGACTACCTCCCCACCTGGGTAGAGCCCGACCCCGAGCCCGGGAGTGAAGTCTTGGGCTACATCAACATTATTGACCCCAAGATCAAGAACGCGAAGCTCTCGCAGATGAACCGCATCAAAGTCTGCGACGTCTCCCAGGCCAGCGCCCAGCACCGGCAGATGCTGAAGAACAGGGAGATGGAGGCCAAGAAAAACGCAGACCAAGAGCCACCCCTGCTGACCCCCTGCCAAAGACAGATCCCGCAGCCCCCCGTGGAAGCTCCTGCAGCCCCCGCCACCAACCCCATGGAAGGTGCCAGCTGGACAACAAGGCAAGCAGGAACATTTCCCACTTCACCTTTGGGCCACCACTTGAAGCCGCAGGAGGAGACACTGGAGGCCATCAAACCACCAGTTCCAAAGCCAAGGACTGTCCCCGTTGGTGTCCTCATGACCACAGTCGTTACAACCTGTGACAGCAGCACTGCCCTGGAGGGTGACACGCAACCAGCGCTGGCCGACCACCACGCGGGTGTGATGCAGGAGCGGGAGGAGAAGCCCAACGGAGCTTCCATGGAGACCTCCCACCTCCAGCCAGACCGGCCCATGGCAGGGCCACAGGAGGACAAAGGGCCTCCCTGCTCCCACAACGGGCTGGGAGAAGAGGAGGAGGAGGAGGAGGAGGAAGAGGAGTACATCACTCTCAGCGACCAGGAGAGCTACTCCAGCAGCTCTGCCGACCACAGCTACCGCCGCTCCAATGCCTCCTCCATCTCGGACGAGTACTTCGAGGTGAGGGATCGCTACGGGCCGCTCCGGAGAACCAACTCGGACGTCACCCACAACGGGGAGATCCTTCCCATGCAGAGGAAGCTCAGCGACCCCCACATCAGCCGGGGCACCTTCCTCAGCCCCCTGGGCAGCCTCCCGTCCCTGAAGCACATCCGCGTGGAGGACGTGGCCAAGAGGAGGAGCAACGCTGTGGAGATCAGGCGTGTGCTGCCCCGCACCATCCTGGATGGCAACAGCTCCTACCCCAGCAGTGCCGCCCAGGTAGGACTTTTTGCTGTGACCTTATGTTTCTCCACCTTACAAAGTCTGCAAACCTAGAGGTGACCCAGTCAGCTCAGCCAAGGCGTGGTGTCATCCCGAGCTTTGGTGTCAGGCCTCCGATGCTGAGGTCAGACTTCCCATATAGGAAAATAACACCCTACACGTGGCAATGGTAGGAGTTACCCAAGAGGTGCTCTTGGTCAGGAAGGTGGTGGCCATGCTACTGCTCTTGGTGTCTAGCAATAAGAATGACTGGCAAAGGGGAGGATTTTTGGGAATTAAAGATTATCCCACAGCACTGGGCTGGGGATGGAGCCTGGCAGCTCCACGCACAGCTGTACAGATGTGCCTGGACTCGCTGAGCCCCATCCACAGCCCATCAGCAGTGGCATCATGCCCTGCCAGGGACAGACTGTGCGTGCAGGCGTGTCCTTCTCAGGCTTGTTTTCCAGCACCTTGCCAGGGTGATTAGCTTCAAAGGCAAAGCACTCGGACACATAATTAGACAGAGCAAGACAGCAGAGAAACAGGGACAGCAACCTCTGTGGGCGAGTGCCACAGTCAGCAGCTTTTGAGGCTGATCCAGCGGTGACGCCAGACCCTGTCACCACACGGGTGCTGCAATTCCACGGGGTGCATGCCAGAATCCCACTGCTGGAGCACGGGGTGCACACCAGCATCCCCACCACGGCCAGAGCATCACCCCCTTTAGGGGGATCACGGGGTCAATCCCTTATTCCCACCCAAGTGCTGCACCCTCTTGTACCAGTGCCAAGCGTTTTGGTTTCTCAAGGCTCCCCACCGGCTGTTTTAGGGGCATTCAAACCCCCAGGGCTGGATCAGCAGCTGAAATCACTGAAACTGCCTGAGGTTACCCCAGCTCAGCATCTAATCTGTATTTACAGGGAATTAAACTTACTATCCCAGAGTCCACTTGCTTCTCCAGTCCCAGCCAGTGACAGGTAGCTCAGAGCTTTAATCCTCACACATCAAATACCCCCTTGTCCTGCAGGGCAAGGAGCACCGAGCCCTTTGATGCTGGGGCCCAGGTGCCACCCTGCTTGGGGTGGCCGGGTACGCTGGGGTTCCTGCAGTAACTTGTTCTGGCCCTTTGATGAGAGGCAGACAATTAGCACAGCATCAGGGTTAGGAAAGCCAGCTCTCAGCCGGTGGAGATGTGCAGGGAAGAGTTTCTCCCATGTGTATAAAAGTAATAAACCAAAGCAACCCTTGATTAACACTAGAAAACCCGAATCCAGCAGGAATCACCATCGACCCCCACAAATATCTTTTTCTGTGTCCACGTGCTGGCCCGTGGCCCAGCGTAGCCCAAAACACAGGTGGAGGCTCACCCAGGGCAAACATCATGTTTTCCATTCCGTGGTAGAGCATTGCACCCAAGTTCTCCCTGGAACATCACCTTCCCTATACACACAACCCCATTCACTCCTGGATGTGTGGCAGGCTCAAGGAGAACATGAGGGGCACCTGTGTCTTCTCTGGTCTCTCTTCCACCTGCAGAGTGCCCAGGTCTGTGCAGAGCAGGGGCTTCCAAACAAGCCCCCTTCCCATCCATTCCTTAGTGACAGGGAAAATCCCCATCCCACCAGCTCCACAGCCACATAGAGGGCCCTTACCTGGGTACAGGACCCTGCTGATCATCCCTGGCATGATGATGACAAACAGGGGCAGCATCTTCAGGTAGCTGGCCAGGATGGAGCCGGCCTTGGCGTGACTCAGGCTCTTCGCAGAGAGTGACCGCTGGACAATGACCTGTGGAGGGCCCGGCAGGAGGGATGAGCAGCACCAACATCTATTCCTCTTCAGCCTCCCCCTTGCCAAACTGCATCCCAAACACTGGAGCTGCTGGGCATTGGGCCCCAATGCAGCTCCCAAATGCAGCATAGATGTGTTCCCAGCCCACAGCTGGGTTTCTCTCCAGGCCAACAATGGACTGGTGTTATGCCATAGCACCACAAAAGCCCAGTGCAACCCCAGCACCATGTCCTCCTGCCAGTATCAACCATTCCCCACCACCATCCTCCCCACTCTTGCCCCTTCTATTCAATCTCCCCCCCCAAAGAGTGACCACAATGACAAGGAAATTGAATCCACCCTCCTCTTCCCACAACTCCACCACTCACACCGCTCACGCCTCAAAGCTCTGGCGAAGCCCTGTCCATCCACAACACAGCCAGCCCTTGGGTTTTGAGAGAATTCCTCTTAAACAAGCTACATCTGTAGGAATTGCTGATTTAAAAGAGCTCAGAGTCACCCCAAAGGCTTACAGAGAAGTGCTCAGCACCCAGCAGGATTCAGCCACTCACGAGCTGAGCACTGACCCATTCCCCTGATGGACAGGAGGGACAGAGTGCCAGTTCCTTGGAAAAGCCATGGCTCAACTTCTTCCCAAGAGCCAGGGCATGTCAGGAGCTGCAGGACCCACCACCCGGGTCAGGCACCATGTGCACTACACCAGGTACACGAGGAGCTTAGAGGGAGAGGAGCTAAACCACCCTGAGTCCTTCCCACTCAAAGCCATCTCAGACTTTAAGGCTGATTTTAAGCACATAATAAAATCAATCTAGAACTACCTAAGCTAAACTGCTTTAACTCAGCCCTCATGGTCAACAAAGGAGGTGTCTGCTCGAGGACCAGGTAGCCCTTTGGGATATTGGGTCTAACTGGCTGAACGCTGAGCTGATGCCAACAGCTTGGTGGAGATGCAGTGCTGGCAGCACAGCAAGGGTCGTGGCAGAGGCTGGGAGGGTTGGCACAGCCAGCTCTGCAGCCTCCTGGCCCCAGCTCATCCTGCCATCAGCACCTGCACTCACCAGATCCCATCTCACCCGGTGCATCTGCACAGCCACAATCACACCTCCAGGTCGCGGCACAGGCACACCCAAAGAGCAGATAAATATCTGGTGACCACAGCCGTGTGTTATGGCCTTGCCCCGTCCAGAATTAAGATTAATTGTGCTCAGACCTGATCCAAACGTGTGTCTCAACCCAGCTAATCAGAGCCACCCCCGCAGTGGTGTTGCAGCTCACTGTTGTCTCCTCATCCCACCTCCTCTCCCAACCCTCCATCCTTTCATCTGATCTTGGCAGTCACCTGATCCCACAGCTCGGGTCTGGATGACTGAATGCTCTTTGGGCCTGATATAAAGGCTTAGGTGATTAAGAAGAGTGTTCAAGCTGCTGCTGGAGAGGTGTCCTGGATCTCCAGGCAGCAGGGACTTGGCTTGGGAGAGCCTCCAGACTGCCAGGGCTGCTTGGGAAGCGACTGCTGAGATGCTGCGTGTGCGGGACTGTGTGTTACCAGAGTAAGAAATCAAGAGTGTCAGCCATGGTTAGACTCGAGGTAGTTTTGAGCTGCCACCTGTTTCAGAATAATTTGGTCAAGGGAGTACACCATGTCCATGAGGTGAAGGGATGTCCCCACAACAGCCATAGCTCACCTCTTTCTCTGCTCTTTAACAAACAGGGGACGCACATCTATCGCTACCGACCCAGGACCCCCGCAGGCAGAGAGCAGGGCAAGGAGGTCTCCTGCTCCCCGACGCACGAGAAACCCCTCGGGGCCACCAAGTACAGAGGGGACGGAGCAGAACCCAAAAAGACCATTGCAGGCAGCCAGCCCTACTGGCAGAGCAAAGCCTTCAGCCCCAGCAAGCCCACGGCGCCCGGCCACCTCTCCACGAGCAACCCCAGAGCATCAGGCAAACGCTTCACCCCCCTGCCCGAGAGCCAGAAGACAACCGAGGAGATGAGGACACCCCTCGGCATCCCGCTCTGCAAACTGTCCCAGTCCAAGCACCTCAAGAACAGGGTTGCGGGAGCCCCGGGTGCTTCTGCTGACTCCAAAAAGCAGCCCCCCGAGACCACGGGCCAGAAGGAGCACTAGGCGCTGGGGAAGGTGGCCTCGCAGGGCGAGAGCGGTGGCGGAGCGCGCCTGGAGCCCCAGGCAACGCCGTCTTACAATGGGGCAGGGGGTTCTTGTTTACATTTACCTGGTCGGTGCACCAGTACCACGTGGCCAGGAGAGACAGCCCAAAAGTCATGCCAGTCCAGGGCAGATCTCCGGACGCCGGGTCTCGGAAGAGGTGCATGGCATCCGCCCTGGGCAGGTGGCAGGTAGTGTTGGGAATGATCTTGGATGGCACAGCTTTTAAATAGGCCTCTTCCAGGTTGGGGTAACCTCCAATCTCATTAAAAGCTGGAAAGCACCATTGGGGGAGTTGGTTAGAGCGGGGTAAAACCCAGTGGTCCGTGAGATCAGCTGGCAAAAACACTCACCAGCTGGCTAAGCCAGGAGTGCTGCCCAGGGAGGGAGGGCTCATCCGTGTTGGTGTTTTCTTCTACTTATTTAAGAGACTCTTCTCTCACCATTTTGCACAGCGGGTCCCATTGCAGTCCACCCTCCCTCTGGAGGGTGACCCGAGTTCTGGGACAAAGGCTCCTCAAGGGACCCACCTCTTTTAACCTTGTACTGTAAAAAGCAACCTGTTCATTAAAGCTCCCTGGTCCCATGGCAGGGGAACCTCGCCTGGGACTATTAAAATGCAAGATTAGGTGGCCTTGGACTGGATAACCTGCAGCTCAAGGTGCCTTGGCACAAGCATCCAGCCAAATATTTTCGACTCCCCTGAGCACTTCCCCGGCATTTCCCAACCCTAAACCTCCAACAACCAGTAAAAAAAGACAAAAAAGGGGGGGGGGGGGGGGGGAAGCCCCTTTTCACTGCATTTTTCCAAGCAAACGGGATCCAAGGTCTGAGCCTGAGCTTCAGTGAGGACTGAACAAGCCCTAGCAAGTGAGATCCAAACCCTTGGCAGATGCCCTGTGCTCCTCCCGCCTGCAGCTGCTGCCAGCCAGCCCTGGGCTCTACCCTGGCCCCCCACCACCCCCCTGCTCCTTGCAGCTCCCCCAGTGCCTCCAGTGGGAGAATTTTGGAGCCAGAGGCATCGCTTTTTGGAGGAGGGAGGGCGGGGAGGCACCGGCACTGCTCCCCCCCCCACACACCACGGCCACCCACACGGCAGCCTGGGGGGAGACGAGCAGGGAGGTGCATTGGCACCCCCATACCCACAGCAGCTGCTGGTGCTCAGGAGCAGAGAGGAGGCTCCAGAGGCTTCCTGGAGGGGAGACTCAAAGCAAAACCCATGAGCATCCCTCAGTGGATGTCTCCAAATCAGGTCCAGCTGTCCCATCCTGTATCCCTTTGGCCCCTGCGGTCCAGACCCTCAGTTTGGCCCCCTCCAGTGCAGCAGGACGAGGGGGGAACGTGCTCCTGAGCAGTTTCCCTCCCATAGGACCGTGCCTACAAGCACTGCTGTCTTTAGACCAAATCCTTGAGGCACCAGGTGCTGGGCACTGGGTTCACCATCAAATGCCAGCTTGAATAAATCCCAATTTCCAAGCCACCCATCCTGCTCCACTGTCCCCTCCTGTCAGAGGACAGCTCTCTCCCTGCAGTCTTCCCATTTCCATGATGAACAGCCCTGTCCTCATCCCGGAGCATCCCCCTGAGCTGAGGTTTTTGAGGAGTTGGCAAAGGGGCATCACCCACCGTGTCCCCCCTTGCAATCCATGTTTCACAGGGAGTCAGCACCTGTGAACTCCTCCTGCTCTTGCACAAGCAGCCCTGGCCCCCCTCCAGCGCTGGGTTTATCCCGGCGCCGGCGACTCCCAAGCTCTGCATGGGCGTGGGGCACCAACAAAGGCTCTCCAGAGGCAGAGGCCGAGTGCTGAAAGCAGAGATTGGTGCCCGGGAGTGAGGGCCTGCTCCCTTCCCAAAGCTGCTCGCCAGCAAGTCAAGGCACCCACGCCTGCCAAGAAGGAAGAGCGGAGCAAAATCCTCCAGGCAGCAGATGCTGGGATGCAGCCCATGGACTCTGCTGGGATCAACATTCCCCTGCTGGATGGCAAGTGGGGGCAGGATGGCACAGTCTGCCGGAGCTAAGCAGAGCCGCCAATGGCACTGCCAAGGTCTCTGTTCAGCAAAGTGGTTTTTAAACTGCCAGAGGGCAGGGTTAGACGGGATATTTGGGAAAAATTGTTCCCTGTAAGGGTGGGCAGGCCCTGGCACGGGTTGCCCAGAGAAGCTGTGGCTGCCCCATCCCTGAAAGTGTCCAAGGACAGGTTGGATGGGGCTTGGAGCAACCTGGGCTGGTGGGAGGTGTTCCCTGTCAACCCAAACCATTCCGTGAGCCTATTGCAAGTGTCCTTTATTAGCTGAGCTTGACAGGAGCAGGAGAAAACCGAACACCTCTGGGGCACACCCTCCCCAGGTCCTGAGGTCTCCTGAGTCCTGAGAAAAAAACCTGTGCAACCAGCAGCTTGTCTTTTGGCTCCCCCGACTCAGTCCCTCTGCCAGCACCCTCACCCCCCTGCATGCACCGTGCCACGCTTGCAGGTAGTAAAGCCAAAACAAGCCGGGCTCTGCAGCTGCCAGAGGGGATTTTCCAGGCTTTGCCTACCTGCACAGGCTCTGTGCAGCTGCACCAGCCAAACCTGGCAGAGGCAAGCCTCGGAGAGCCCCACGGCCAAGCACAGCTCCAGACAGGGATCCACAACACCCAGGCACCACGTCAAACGCACAGGCTGCAGCCACTGCCCTGTTCTGCCTCAACAGGCAACGAGCTCCTCTGCCTGAAGCAGCTCGTGCTGCTGCTGGGGTAGTTAAATATTATTGTCCTTTCTCCAGGAAGTCTCTGTCCTTTCATTTGTTTCTTGTAAATATACCTTGCTGTGTCCAAGGGCTCACCCTGGGGCAAGCTCTGTGCTGGCACAGGGGAGCAGCTGCAGGACTGGGCCGGTCACAGCTCTGGGGCTGCTCCCACCTCCACAGCGCTGGGTCAAAGCCTTTCCTGCCTGCCTTTTCCAGGAGATGGTGGAAATCATCTCAGGAGCGCCTCTGGAAATCATCCTCGGTAGTTAAACGCCTGCCTTTGAAGCTGGGACCTGACTTTTTGCTTCCTGCTCCTCGGGGCCAAGAGCCCCAGTGGCAGAACCAGGCTGATGAAAGCTCACAGCCTCACAAGGACGCTTGGAGCTGAATGCAGGGAGACACAACAGTGCTGGGGGTTCAGGAAGGGCTGGTGATGAACCACAGTCACTCCAGCCCAGAGCAGGGCACGGCACCACGCTCCACATCCCACCCCTGCAGCCATGCCTGGTTCCAGCACCACCTTCTGCTGTGCACGTCCCCGAGCAGGGGGATCCTCTCTGAAGACCCTACCAAAACCCCCGGGGCAGAGCTGGGAATGCTGATTTTCTCTCAAGCACTTGATCAGTCTCAGAGCGAGAGGCAAAAACGTGCCAAGCAGCAGTGCCAAGCACAGGAATGTCACCACTGCTGGTGACAGCCCCACATGGAGCACCAGGGGGAAGCTTCACAGCATCTGCTCCTGGAGGAACAGCACACAGGGGAAGCAGAGGGGACACAGGGCCACCACAGACTTCGCTTAGGTGATTGCCACGGACCAAAGCCCTGCTGGGCATCTTGGCCCCACAGATCGCTCAGACTGAGTGCTTTTATTTATTTCCAAGAGCAGCTGAGAGAGGAGGGGAGGTCCCCCTGGAGCAGCCCTTACCTTTCACCGCCAGCACGACGGCTCCCAGCACCATGATGAGCGTCTGCAGAGCGTCGGTGTAGATGACGGCCGCCAGCCCCCCTGCACGAGAGCAAGGCAGGGGGTTGGGAACTCTGCTGGATTCGGGCTTGGAACAGTCAGAAAGTCCCAATAAAACTTCCCAAGGGGATGTACCTGTTACCAGACTCCAACCTGCTGACACGGTGGTGGTGGGGGGCTGCAGCGGGAAGAGGGAGCAGCTCCTCGGTGGGTCTGGTGTCAAGGGGGGGACAGCAGCCCCAGAGATGGGGTGGGGGAGCAGCCAAAAGCCACAGGGCCTGCAGCCTCACCGGGGACAGGGAGGGGAGCCGAGGGATGGCAGGAGGGGAGGGATGCAGCCCCACATCTCCACACAGTCAGGAGGATGCAGCCAGCCCCACCCTCGGCTCTTTGGATGCTCCAGCGGCAAATCGCATCCGGGACATTGATCTCATAATTTACCAACCTCTGCCTAACACCAGATTTCCCCTTTGCACACCCTCAGCTCTCCTCCAAACCCTGCAGTTTTATTTTTTCCAGCACATGGTGCTTAGTGGGGTCTCCTTGGCCATCCAGCCAGCAGCACTTCTCCCTCTCCATCCCAAGCTCTCCCTCCGGACCTGCTGCAAACCCAGCACCTGCTCACCCGGCCAGAAATCAATCCCTCAGCACACAACCAGAAGCATTAAAAAGTAGCAGAGCTAAAGAAAATGGGTCAAAAATTGAATCAGTTTCAATCCCAGCCACCGAACTGCATCCCAAGAATTCAGGGCTGTACCATCCCTGGCCTTGCCCAGGATTTGGAGGGAAGTTCTCAGGGTCAGGGTGACTCAATGATCACACCTGCCTGAGCTCACACCGAGGTGCCTCACATCACAACAAGCCTTGTGGGCAGGAAAAAAAAACCCGAGATGGGATTTGCTTAAAACCAGAGTCTTGCAAAATCCACCCTGTTATGGATACACTTAAACCATTTCCCGTTTTGATGGCCGGGGTGAGATAACGAGGGAAAAATTACTGCTGGGTGTCTCCACTGGCACTACCAGGGGAGGGAATGTCCCAGCCAACATCATAACCCAAAGGGCTGCCAGGGATGCACAGTCCCACGGTCTGAGCAGGGCTTTGAGCCAGGAACCCACAATTTCCGATCCCAGCTCCAAACCCTCATCACCTCTGCATCACAGAAGACTCCTGTGCACTGACCCTGCACAAAAAGAGCTGGTCCCGCAACAGGGAAACGCGGGCAAGAAATATTCCCGAAAGCTTTGTGGAGAGAGGGCAGCGGGTTGCATTGAGGGCAGGGCAGGAGGGAGGGAAAGGGACTGAGTAAAGGGCTCTCAGGTTGTAGCTTCCATAATAATAGCCCTGTAATAGGAGAAGCCCTGATTATTGCTGTTACAAATAGGGACACACACAAGAAAGTGCTCGGGTAGGTGGTGTGGGAGGAGTTATTACTGATGAAAAGATGCAATGACAAAGGAGAGGTCATGGGTTGAGTCACCACCTGAGCTGACTCTCCAGAAGATACTGGCTGGATAGGGCAGGAACACAAACCCCACTGGTATAAACCCCACAAACCTTCCAAAAGTAACGACAGCAAAGTAAAAGCAGTAGATTAAGTGGTGTAGTTCAGACCAAGAAGGAAGATCAAGGCCAGCAGATGCTGAGCAACCTACCTGCAATGGTGTAGAGCCCCGTGACCACCAGCATCAGGACAGTGGAGAGGTAGAGGTCCCAGCCCAGGCAGACTTGCACGAAGAGGGCCCCCGAGTACAGGTCTGTCTGTGCGTGGAAGAAGAAACAGGGGCACTGGGACAGGTGATGTCCACCACCCAAGGGATGTTGCAAGAGCAGCACAGGAGGGAAACAGCAACCTCTGTGGGTTCACTGAGGACACAGAACCCTGGAATGCTGTGGGTTTGGAAGGGACCTTAAAGCTCATCTCATTCCAATCCCCTGCCATGGGCAGGGATAACTTCCACTAGCCCAGGATGCTCCAGCCTGGCCTTGGGCACTCCCAGGGCTGGGGCAGCCACAGCTTCTCTGGGCACCCTGTGCCAGGGCCTGCCCACCCTCCCAGGGGAGAGTTTCATCCTAATATCCCATCTCTCCTCTTTGAGTTTAAAACCATTCCCCCTGGTCCTACCACGATCTGCCTGCATAAAAAGTCACTCTCCCTCTTTTTTTTTCAGGCCCCTTTAAGTTACTGAAACGCCACGGTGGGGTCTCCCTGGAGCCTTCTCTGACATCATACGGCGCATGCCAGGAGGACACTCCTGAAGGGTCCCCGGGGAGTGGCCATGTCGCTGCTGCAGGCGGGTGCCACCTTTCCCCAGCCCCAGCGGAGCAGAGCAGGCAGCTCCAGCACCGCTGTACACACGTGGGGGCTGGCATGGCTTGGTGGGAATGACGTGTGAGGCAGAGACTCGGAGCTGGGGCACCTCCTCCGACAAAAGCAGCGATGCTGTGAGAGGACAGGACCGGCTGCAATGGCAGTGCCACCACCACGTCTCCACCCACAGCTGAGCTCAGCCATCCCCAGCCCTCAGCTGGGGCATCTTCTCAAAAACCTTGTTTGGAGAAGGGAATGAGGCCAGAAGGGGCAGGAAGAGGCAAGACAAGCTGACTCCACGCCCTTGCCCGGAGCTGCGGTGGGTTCCCACAGCCAAGACATCAGCTCTGATTTGACATCTCTTCACACACCTCCCAAAAACCATGCCCCAGCAGCAGGGCTGTCTTGCCCAGTCATGTGGGAGCAGTTGCTTGGGATTAGCAAGGTGTAGGGCTGGTGTTATTTCCCATATCACACCTCCTTGCCCCAACTCTGCCCTCCCTCCTCCCAGCGCTTTTCCAGGATGCTCCCACACAGGAGCTGAGGAGAGGGACCATGCAATGGAAAAACCAAGATGTGTGGTGGCTCCATCAGGCCAAAAGCCAGCAAGTGAGCACATGGCCAGTTTCAGCACAACACAAAGCCATTCCCCAGCAGGTGAGCCCACACCGTTAGACACAACCTTGATTAAATCAAATCAAACCAACAAGAAGAGCACTTACACCGTGATCTTGAGGCTCCTAATTCAGGGACTCTTCCATGACCTCTGAACCAGGCCTTACACCACAGTCATGCCTGGCATTCCCAAAGGATGTACTAAGTGTCCTCAGCTGCCCCAGGGATTGGCCAAGTGTCTGGAAGAGTCCTTGTCAGCACCAACAGGGAATTCAGCCCCGAAATGACCTCTTGAAGAGGAACCAACGCGTGGGCAACCATGCCATAATGTCTACCAGTGGCTCCTTGATGCCTTTCCATCACGAATGCAAACCAAACCCAGGTTGATACCACCGAGAAGCCCTAGAAAGGGACAACTGAACCATTCACACAGTGCAAGCTTCAGCAGAAAGGCAGCAAAGCCTCAGCCAAGGGCCCTCAGCCACCTCCTCCCCACACGACCTGAAACGGGAACCCAGAATATTTTAAGCCTTCCTAGCACAGTTGCCAGCCCAGAATCCTTGGTGTCTTCCAGAGCTCCCCGTGTCCCTCAGAGTGATCCATCACTTGCCACATCAGCACCAGTCAGGAAGTTTTCCCCCCCTGTGACTCCCTGCTTCTCCAGCAGCCCTTCCCCACAGCCCAGCTGGAAGATTCAGCCCCAGACAGGATATTTCATAATTGCTTCTCCTGGCTTTCTCAATGCTTAATCGCTTTTGCAGTCGTCTGCAAATGAGTCGAAGCCTTTGCTATGAGGAAGCAGAGGTATCTCCACCTCCCTTCCTGGTAATTCTGCAAGGGTGGGAAAAAATAAAAGCACATGTGACCAAGCTGTTAATAAGACAACCCAAATACAAAAACAAGCTAATTAAACCCAGGCATGACCTATTCATAAAATAAGTCCTTTCAACCTTAAAAGGAGGGGAGAAGCCTTTGAAGTCAGGCTTCATAATCCAGAGAGATCCCTGCCTCCACCGGTGACCTCACTTGGAAACTTGTTCTTACCCAATGTTGTTAATGCCTTCCCAATGAAAGATGGCTTTGGAGGCATCTTGGGATTAACAACTGGTGAAGCCAGAGCCTTGGCAGAACGAGTTACCCAGGGTGCAGAGGAGTCTCCAGGGGTCCTTCACCAGGGCTGGGACACCTGTGAACCTCCTCACATGTCCCTAGCCCGGGGGATGCCACCTCTCGGCAGGGTTTTGGGCTGCCCTGCCACGAAACACGGAAAGCTGGGGTGCACCAGAGGGAGAATTCCAGGAGAGGAGGGACTGTGCCCCAAAAGACGAGCTAAGGGAGCAGCACTGATGCCGTGTCTCAGCTCAGGAGAACACGGAGCAGAGATCCATCCAGGAAGAAATGCCTGCAGGGAGAGGAGGCAGGAAAAGCCCAGCTAATCCCAGGCTTTGAGGCAGTCCCCAGAAAGGACCAAAGGAAACTTCCCAGGAGACAGCCCTGCCTAATTGCTCCAAGCTTCACACTCCCCACTGCAGCCACCACCGGGGACAGGGACACAGGGACACTGGGCCAGTTTGGCAATGCCCTGTGTGTCTGCAGACCTTCATCCCAGCCCACTGCTGGAAACAGCCATTGTCTGTGGGATTTACTGTGAATGGAGCCAGATGCCAAGATAATCCCCTTATTAGGCTGAATCCTCTTCTGTTGCATCCTGCCTGACTCAGAGAACAGAGAAAACTCAGCAGACCAAGCAAACTACAGCACTGGCTGAGGAAAGGCTCAGGGAGAGGAGTTTGGGAGTGTCCACCGGGCTCCAAATGCAACGTTGTGCTGAGAAGGGCCCAGAGAACCTCAGAGGTTCCCATCGGAGCAGGCACTACACGGGGCTCATCTGGTGTTAGGCAAGGAGTGACACCACAACCACGTCTCAAGCTAAGAATGGGTTTGTAGGACATCCATCCCACTGGGCAAAGCCACAGAGAGACTGGAAACCAAAGAGACCAAGCACAGCCCCATGGCATGGCAGGGCACCATCTGCTAACGGAGGAGGGTACGTGGGTGACAGTCTGGAAAGAGACAACCTCAGGCTACCAGTGACCTCTTCTTCAGACCAGCAAGAACAAACTACCCCAGCAGAAACCCTATCCCAGCTTCCAACCTTTCCTTTCAAACAGCAGCAGGGATGTGTGTGAATCCCAGAGATTTCCTGCAGGTCACAGAATCAGGGAACAGCACCACAGACAAATGTGCTCCAACATCTCCCCCAGGCTCCTCCTGTGTCTTTTTTGGGAGGAGAGAAGAGACACAGATGGGGAATGAGTGGCAACAGTTTATTGGGCATAAGTGCAATAAGGGAACAATCAAAGCATCACAGCCCAGATCTGCAAACTGAGCTGGTGCCCCAGGGGCCACCAAGATGATTTCAGGAATAATGCTGTAGGATTTTCAACAGCACATATGATTAGGATATAAATCATATCAGTTTTATGGGAAGAATTCCCTTCAGCAGGACAGGGCATGGTTTTGTGGGGGGAAATACAGGTGGCAGCTGCACCAACAGAGTCACCAGTGTCACCTCTGCCAGTCTGCAAACTGGAAGGGCTGCTACCTCGAACCTGCCTGTTAAACCCAAAGCACAGTGCCTTGCCCGAGGTCAGAGAGCAGCCTGGGGAGGAGAGAGGGTGTCCTGGAGCCAGGGACATCCCCTCAGCAGCGCTGGGCTCTGTTCCATGCGGACATAGCCCCTCCCTTTGCACTGAGTGCTGCTGGATGTGCACAGCGAGCCCTGCTTCTGGGCTGCTCCAGCCCCCACATCCCTCGGAGGGAGACCCAGGGGATCCCCCCACAGCTCAGCCCGGGGCCTGGGGCTGCAGAAACGCCGTGCGGGGAGAGATGCTGCATCCAGCCAGGCTGATGGAGCTGCCAAGTGCAGAGGCGGGGCCTGAGCGCCTCGACGTGGGGAGACACACACCAGCAGTGCCCCTCCTGCCTCAAGGCAGCCCCTGCTCGCAGCCAGCCTCATGCAAAAGCACTTCTCTTGCGGCCAGACACCTGCAAAAGCACTTTTGTTTTAGCCCCAGCAGAGCCCGGGTCGGATCCACCTGCTCCATCAGAGCAGGATTGCTCCCTCCGGCAGGTTTTCTCTCCAGATTTTCCGAGCCGTTTGCTCTTGATCTCTGTCTCGCTGTCTCCAGCCCCCCAGGGCTGTCTGTGCCCGGCTCTCTCCTGCTTGCCCTAGACCTGGTATCACAGGCTCTTTAGCTGTTTTACCTTGGTTAAACTCTTCCCATGGTTACCAGCGTGAGCGGAGGCTGCACACAGGGAGTTGTGAACGAGGTCAAAATGAGGGGAGAACATCCCTGTGGAAAAGCGCCTGGAAATCAGGCACTATCTGTACAGGCTTGAATATCTTACAGCTGCAGCAAGGCTTCCTTTCCTCAGAAAACCCACCCACGCCCCCCAAAGCAATGAACGCGTTCCCAATGCAGTCCCTGGCTCTGCTGGGTCTCTCGAGGATGCTGGAAAGCATCACTGCCAGAGAACGGAGACAAACCCAGCCCATGCAGCCCAACCTCTGAGCACATTTCACCCACAGCCTCTGCTACAAGGCAGGTTTGGGAATCCTGACATGCCCTGTCTGAATGGACATCACTGCCGGATCTACCTATGAACTCGTGGGGTGTCACCCGCCCGCAGATTCCCACCTTTTGTCCCGCTCCCTCCTGGAGCGTCCTGCAGCAGCTGCTCTCCCCTGATTTGGCTACACAAGGTTTGAGCCCAAAAATAACATTTTGGTAGCTTAGTCAGTTGTGGATTTGTGACAAAGGTAAGGGGGAGCTACTCACTGAGATTTTGGTGAAGATGGAGAGCAGGAGCGACAGGCTGGAGAGGTACATCCGGATCCTCTCCCCTCCAAACCTCCGCTGGAGGTACTCGGGCATCGTGACAATCTGCCAGGGTGGGGAGAGAGAGAGAGATCACTGCGCTGTACAGGGCCCATCCTCCAGGGATGGGGCACAGGGACAGTGGTATTCCCAGAGCAGGACTCAGGCGTCCCACAGCACAGTGGTGACAGTGCTCCTGGGAGCAGGGGAGCTCAGGGCAGCTGTACATACCCCAGATGAGATGTAGACTGGCACGAACACCCAGGCCAGTGCCAGAAGAGCATAAGTTGCCTGTTGGGAAGGAGGAACATGGCACAGCCAGAAAAAACATGGATTCTGCTCCAGCTCAACACTAACTGCAGTCCTAAACCCTGTCCCGGCTCCTGACCCAGCCCTGGCTCTCCCTTGAGGGCACGTTTACACCCCCAAATGGCTTCAGACTGCAGGTATGGGGTCATGGTGGAGATCCCCCCAGCACCCTGTTCCCCTCAGCCCTTCAGCTCCTGACCAGACATTACCCAGCAACTCCTTGAGCACCACACAATTCAAATGCCATTTTGTTTTGCTGCAGAACTCAAGGACTTTGGATACAATATGCAGGGGAGCAGGGAATGGGTGACCTATTCAGTCATCTCCCTGTCAGGGTCTGCAGGGGCTGGATTAGGAAATTGGATCCAAAATGTCCTTTTGCCTGAGCACGTGGAGCTGAGCTGACTCCAGACTCACCGTACACGGAGAAGCTGAGCCAGCAGGGCTGTGTTAATTACCCCCTGCATGGCTCTTCCCAAACCCTTCCAGACAGTGCTGTGAAATGGCCCATCTGCTGTGACAAACTCATTTCCTTAATGACACGACAGGTTTCTTACATTCCACTCGAAGCCGGCGACAGCGATTCCACCGGCGGCGCCGGTGCCGGCCAGGCCAAGGAAGAGCCCGGAGCCCTCGCTGCTGGCAAAGAGTGAGGCACCAATCTGTGGGAGCAGAGAAGGGGCTGCAGGTGCCCTCAGGGGCTGCCCAAACACTGGATCCCCACCAGATCCAGCTTTGGGTCTTCCCCACTGGCACAGCCCCGAGGGGATAACTCAGGAAGAGGAGGCAGAAAAAATAATGTCTGAACGGGAGCAACAGGGCACAGTCCACCCTGTCACTTCTGAAACAAAGCGTGGCCAAAGAGCCCCCATGTGGGAATTCCTTTTTTTGCAAGAAAAACCCTTAATAGGTAAAATTCAGGTAGCTGTGAGTTCCAAGGAACCAGCACTCCCATTATCCAGCTCATCTGGACATCCCTGGTGGGTTTGGGGTGGACTTTCTTGTCTTCGGGAGGATGAGAAGCCATGTGTTGCTGGATTTTGCCACAGTGGCCACTCACTCTTCCTGGAAGTGGCCCTGTGCAAGGACAGTGCCACACGTGGGAAGGGTCTACAGCCAGTTTGTCAAGATCATACCAAAATAAGAAGGCAAAACAAAACTTAGGACACCCATGATATTTTGGAGTCACTGAGAGCAGGCAGGGACGGTGGAGATGGATGTTTGACTCCAAGGATCCCTCCCCAAGCTCAGAGAAACCAAGGAGGAGGCCCAACAAGCCGAGTGGGCTCCAGCATCTTTTGTACAATGAGAAGGGAAATGCAGCTCCATGGACACAAATCCTGGAGGGAGGAGGTGGACAGGGTGGGGGGAAAGTGTGGGCAGTGGAGAAAGCAGGGAGGGGATTTGGTGAGAGGGACAGTGGTGCAGGATGTCCCTGTGCCCAGGGTGCCACAAGAGGGACAGAGGTCTCTACTTACTGGCCACCAGGCCATGTCTCTGCCAGCAAGGAAATAGCCACTGACCGTGTTCCTGTTCACCCTGCAGGAAGACTGGGAGGAGGAAAGATCAGCACACAAAAGAAAACCCAGACATGACACCAAGACCCAAGCCTGCCAGACAAGAAGCCAAAAGGCAGGAGGCTCGATAATTAATGGGAGCTCTGCAACTCCAACTTAATTACACCAAACGGTGGCTGCACCCCAGGAACTTGGAGCCATGAATAGCAAAGGAAGCACCCGGAGAGGGGGAAGCACAGAGGATGTGCCTGTCCTAGCGCCATCCCAAGCAGACAGGTTGGCTAATAGGGCCCGGCTTTGGCCAGGATTTTTCTGCAAGGCAGGAGAAATGGGTTTGGAGAGTCTTTGAAACTGCTGCAGCTGAGGGTTGTTTCTGTTATCAGGGCATCTGGCTCAACGCCCTCTAACAGACAAGGGGCAGAGCTGCTCACAGACAGCACACACAGGCTGGGGAGAGGTTTGTGCCATGGCTGATTCCATCTTGTTCCCAGGCTTATAGGAGCCTTGCTATAGGGGGTGAAAGGGACAGAGGGTTTGTACAAAACAGCAAATCACAGAATCCCAGAGTGGTTTGGGTTGGAAGGGACCTTCTAGAACATCTCATTCCACCCCCTGCCATGGGCAGGGACATCTCCCACCAGCCCAGGGTGCTCCAAGCCCGGTCCAACCTGGCCTTGGGCACTTCCAGGGCTGGGGCAGCCACAGCTTCTCTGGGCAACCTGTGCCAGGGCCTGCCCACC
>JAWWEU010000034.1:14396803-14436129 GCA_035583155.1 Acropternis orthonyx | reverse complement strand
CTTCCACCAGCCCAGGTTGCTCCAAACCCCGTCCAGCCTGGCCTTGGACACTTCCAGGGATGGGGCAGCCACAGCTTCTCTGGGCACCCTGTGCCAGTTTCTAAGTCCTTGTTGCTCCCTGACATCCAGCCATAACACCTGCCCATATTTAAGGGGACAGTTTGGAAGAGAAGGGACCAGCACATGAATATTTTTAGAAAGCTCACACAAAACAAGTCTTTATTCTTTGTCGCAGAAAATAAATACAGGTGCATATTCCATATGCTTTTCTATAAAAGCACTCCTACAAAATCACTGAACTGCATACAACAGTACAACCTTTTTGGCTTTTAAAATGCAAATATTATACAGTCACTTTATTTTGTTGTAATTTAAAGCACTTGTAGCAAGCAGCTTTGGAGAAGGAATGCTTAATTTAGAAGCCAAAATTCTTGCCTCAAGTGTTTTGTGGGATTTTTCCATCATGTATAGTGCAACTAACCTAAAAGCAACTAGAACAGCTTTTTGTAAAATGTTTATTCCCACCCCCACCCCCCCAAAAACAGCCCTGCAAAGGAAAAAAAAAAAAGAAGCTCTTAAAAACTGTTCTACCTTGATACTTAAACCAAGAGAAAACAAAAAGTGGCTCAATGGAAAATTAAGGTAAGCACGATGTTTCACAGCTCATTCTCTCTGTTCACTTCCAGTTTGGCCCGGGGTGTTTGTTTAGAGTAAGAAGAATTAATCATCCAGTCCTATATTCCTGAAAAGGTATGACATGGACTCCCCATTGTGGATCCTGCGAATGGCTTCTGAGAGGATCATGCTGATATCCACAGTCTTGATTTTAGGGCACTGGAGTTTCTGTATTTCGTGTGGAATTGTGTTTGTAACAACCACCTACAGGAAGAAAAAAATGGTCAGAAAGACATAGCTCTGTTATGTTTTCCACCTTCCATACTGGAAGCATGAGAGGGAGTTTCACAGATGCTACCAAGCCACCTTTGCTGGTAACACAAGATTTTACTTCATTGTCAGGGTCAAAAGCTTAGGAAGAGCCACACAGTTGCCACAGACTGCACATATCCATGGATACTTATGGTACCATCCTTCCCTCCTTTCATTCATTCTGCCACGCAGGTCCAGATGGTATAAAAATATCCTCCAAGCTGATGGGAAAGCTCTGCTGATACTGGCAGTCCAGCATCTCACCACTTCCCACGTTTCCTTCTCCTGCTATAGTTTAAAAGGACATGTAGATGCTTCTTTAAAAAAGTCCAAATGATCTGATCAGAATTCAGAATCCACACTTACTTCATCAATGGCAGACTCCTCGATCAGCCGGGGAGCATCTGAAGACAAGAGGCCGTGGGTGGCCATGACAAAGATCTTGTAAGCCCCCCTCTCCTTGAGGGTCTCTGCTGCAGCAAGGAAGCTGTCAACGTCATCTATGATGTCATCCTGCCAAAACACCACCGGGTCAGTGACGAGTCACCACGTCCTCAGACAGATCAGCACGGCACATCCGACTGACAGCACAGCTTTATCAAGCACAACAAAACCCAAACTTAGAAGAAAATTGCCATTTTTTTATGATAAGCCCAAAGATTACACTCTGCTTTAGAGAAACCAGGGTGGCCTCCTCTGGACTTGCTCCGACAGATCCATGTCCATCGTCTCAGCTTCACTGGCATTTCTAAACTCATGAACAGAAACACAGTGATTTTCCCCTTCTCTGATGTGCACCTGAAACCCTTCACCTTCAGGAAAGCATTGCACAGAATTCCACCTGCCCTACTCATGGAGCCAAGACCCAAATGCTTCTTTTCAGCATGGATGACTTCAATCCTGCCCCATGATACCAAAAGTCCCCCAGCAACCCAACGTTAGTGGGTGATACTGAATGTTTACTTCATTTCTCCAACTTTAACATGTATAATGTAATTTCTGAGGAGGGGTTGCTTACCACGATGATGGCTATTCTTCCTCCCACATCTCCAACAACTGTGATGGGTGGCTTTTCCTTGGGAATCAGCACTGATTAATGACAAATGGTTTTAGAGGGGTAGAAAGGAAAAAGAAAAGTTTATATAATTTACTTTAATGATGGAAATGTCTACTGGGTCAGCACTGTTAGAGAGAGACATGGATAAGCAACTATTTCAACAGCACTACTGGGAAAACCAGCAGGATTTCAACACATAAATTCATTTTTTCAGCTTAGTTAAAATATTAACTACATTCACACCCAAATTTTTAACCAATAATTTTAACACAGAAAGAATGGCTGGCACACACCACCAATTCAATCCCACTGACATCCAAGCTGGGTTCATGCACTGCAATTTTGCTGGTGCAGCTGCAGGTCACATCCACATTCAGCAAGGTCTCTCTGGCAAGGCCCCTGACATTACACAGCTGCACACAAAACCACTGTCAGCTCAGCTTATTAGTTCTGTGGCCCAGAAAAATTCCAACAGGAAAAGTAAATGGCAAAAAAGCAAGACCTCTCTGCCAGGGGCCCTTCTGGCTGCTTGCAATGATGAAGGCACAACTTCACATAGAGCACCAAAACCATGGACAATGAGCAGCAAGAAGGAATCTTTTACCCCTTCTACTAAGAGAAAAGAATCATCCTTCTCCATGAAGAGCCATTCCTTTTTGATGGTCCACCACTGCCAGCCTCACTCCCCCCAAAATGACAAGGTAACACTTCCCCACACGCACTTACTTACTGGGGATCTCCAAACTGGGGTGAATAGCAGCTACATATTTGGCCGTAGGAGGGGAGTGCCGACCATCTACCATGTCAGACTCAGCATCCTGAGCTTCCCCGTGGATCACAGCGATCCCCAACCGCAAGCGCTCAGCAAACGACTGTGCCCTGCAGGGAAAGGATTGAAAAAAAAACCAGAAATATGTTAAATTTAAAATAATCCACAGAGATACAATCCTAATCTATTTTCCATTCTAATATTTCAGAGGAAAATGGAACGGTTCTAAAATTTTAGGAGAACACGTGGAAGGAACCACTTGCTCCTTAATATCTTGATTTCACCAGGTTTGTGAGTCAAAATAACCCTGCAAGTGCCCATAAGGGCCTTGAAGCAACAGGACAAAGGCTGCAAGTCACAGAATTCTGACTACTCCCTTCTGCTTTGCCCAACAGCCAAATACCACTCCCCAGCCTTCAGTACCCTTAGGAGCCCATTCTTTAGCAGGTCTCATCTAACAGTAACCAAGAACAGTCTTGATGTCTGGACTGTCTACATTTAACAGAACAAAGATATATTCATCTGGGAAAAAAAAGTGTTCACCTCTTTATTTTTAGCACTAAATAAGGACAATATCCCTGACCTGCTGACACAAGGTGAGATACCCTGAGGGAAAGGGGATCCAGACGATCATTCTGCCTGACAAACCACACTTCAAGTCGAACAGCCTGGATTTTATTATTAGCTGACATAAAGTTCCTTCACAGTGCAGTACTTCTTTGACTAAAATTAGAAATTTCTGTAAAGAGTGTGAGATTAGATGGGGGAAAGGGGAAAGCAGAGAGCCAGGAAATTAGGAATTTCACAGACAATGCCTGTATCCCAGATACTGGAAGCAGCAAGAGTAAATTAGCACATCTATCCCACCTTACCTCGCACACCCAAGGGTTCAAGATCCTGCCTAAGCCACCCATCTCATCTCCTCTGGTCCAAGTGAGCCCAGCACACCTAAAGTAAGTCACTCTGCTCTAACATCAGCAGCTCAGACCTGTGCCTGAATTACCTCTTCTATCCTCAAGCCTTTTTTCACTATCCAAACAATCCAAAATCCAGAGAATAATTTGCCCATTGTGATACTCATTTAATTAAAAATGAAGAATGTTCCACCCTGTGGTTATTATACTGTTACAATATTCTTGCAAGTAGTTAATTACAGGTAATTATTATTCCAAACATTAGGAGTTATGACTTAGCAGGCATAATCCTATCAATAAAGCCATAATAATTATTTTTAAATGTGATATTAAACTGAATAAAGTTCAAAGTACAGTAAAATGATTTATTAATTTTCCAGTGAGCTCAGAAACCACAGAAACATTCTGAACTTCACCAAGCGAAGGTTCTCTTTCACAAGCAGGCATTCATCAGAAGTATTTTCCTGGATTATTTTCAGCCTGGATTAGGTTGAAACATCCAATCAACCTTTCCCCAATACAATCTATGTCCTCAAATACTGCCCTTAAAAGCTCACAGGTACACGTGAAGAAACTTAATACAGCTCTGGGAACCTCCTCTCCCCAAATCCTTCTATGTGCAACTCATCTCTCTGGTCAGTTTTAACAGACTATTTACTGGGATTCCTGGAGAAGTATTAAAATGCTTCAACAAACGCCTGTCTACACCCAGCTGGCGACACTGACATCATGGAAAAGAAATGGGAAAGAAACAAATGTAAAATAACTGGCCAAAATGAAAGAAATCACAAAAAGTACTGCTAGAGAACAAAGAGGACACAAGTATTGATTTGCTACATAAAATTACAAAACCACAGAGTATCACAATTCCTTGGCAAGAAAGTCTAAATAACTCTTCAACAAACTCTTGGTTTGTCACCACAGCAAATACAGAATCTCTTAAACCCTTGTCCAGCTCTTACAGCACCTGCTGACAGCAGGTTTTTAAATTCCAAAGAGTTTAGGAACAGTCAACCAAAAAGCTTCATGGATTAAGAACAGTCATTCAACCACAAGGACATCACCACCAAAATCTTCTCAAACATCAAATCCTGCCATTTAGGATCTGATTGACCATGTTCTTATAGTTACACCCACATTAAGCAATTCCTTTGGATTAATGGCATTACACTTCCAGCCATTTTTCTTCGTTTACTGCAGGAAATTTATAATGTAAATGCACGCGTACATAGCATGATCAAAAACCTTCTTTATCATAAGCACTGCATTGATTTGCCTCATCCTTTGGTTTTTTTAAACTCTCTTTAGATTTATTATGATTATAGCAATAATGTAAAAGCCACACAGCTGACAAGGTAGAACTGGGATGGGTTTGAAGGCTGCATCTTCTAATTATTGGATATCTGTCCTTCACTTGATCCTAAGAACAAAATCCCGACAGAGATTTCCTGCTCTAACGCAAGAGAGCAGATCTTACCCACCTCTTTGCAGACGCAGGAGATTTGGCCACAATTACAGCATTCCTGTAGTCTGGTATCTGTAGTAAATAACAGATAGCAATGTCCACTTCATATCTTTAGAGAAATTTAAACTCAGTAAGAATCAGAGAACTTTATTTTGCCAGAAGAATTTTAAGCATCGAACATTTTTACCTAAGAAAGCAACCTCAAGAATCCATGGGACATGATCAGAGTTGACAACTCAGTAAAAACAGATATTTAGAAAATTCAGATAATTAACTTAAAACTGTACCTTTCGTAAACCCCATGTCATAATACAGATTGCAGAAAAGTAACTGCTTTAGAACATCTGGGCTAGGCAGGCAACTGTTGAAAGAAACAGGAAACCATCAAAATTAAAGTTTCCTGTTCAATTGCCCTTAATCGCTTGAAAACAGCATTTCACCCATTTCCTATTGCTTTACGGAGTAACACCGAGAAAAGTCACACCTCTCCATCACGTAATACTGACTCTTTCCATGGGCCATCAGAAGGGACAAAAGTTCCACATTCACTGCACTCTCTTGAAGTCACAGTCTCACAGTGCTGCAAACTGTCTTCCACACTGACCAGCACAAGGAGCTGCTGCTGCAAACACCAACAGCACCAGAGGGGTAAGGCCAGGAAGTCTGGGTTTCCTTTTGAGGTTTGATGGGGACATTTGGTCAGGCTTCACAAGCACAATCTACTCCTGAGTTTGCTGCCCCTGCCTCATTCTCACACTGGTTTCTCACTCCGGACTCCTGCTCTCCATTTAACCAACATTTTAGCCATCTCTCTAAAGTCTCTTACCCTCACCTCCATTTTTCCTGCAGTGACTCCATATCAGACTCACCCTGCCTTTACAAATCCAGTCCTCCTTTTCAACAGCTACCTATGCTTCCTCTAATATCTCATCTTGCCCCACTCCTTGCAAACTCAGTAGTTGCCTTCCCTGTGCTGCCCTGGGATGATCCATCTCTATGCAAAGCAGCTTAAAGAGAACCTGTCTGGCCTTCTATCCATTGCCATTGCCATAGCCACAGTCCTCAGCCAAGCAAAGTCTTACACAGCAGGTCCAGTCCTCAGAATCCCAGTGTTGAGAGACCTGCAAATTGATTTGTTACAGATGTAATTTCACAAATTCGGGAGGATGACACCCTGGGCATGCTGCTCACCACCTTGCCAAATATCCATTCCAGAGCATAGAAACAAGTGAGTTTTCTGCAAACACAGGCAAGGCAGGTTCTTCCACAATCTTTTCCTCAAACATACAAACTGCACTGGCTGAGTATTTCCAAAAGCTCTCCCTGAAATGAGCAGTGGAAAGAAAAAAAAATTTGGGCAAGGACCTAATCAACTGAAAACAAGAACTTTTCTGAGTATGTTGTCAGGCAACATTAATAATCCACAATGTTACTAACTCCACCTATAATACTGGGAATTCAGCATGTTCTGTCCTTTACAAACACTTAGTTATACAAGAGGCTACAAAGATTAACATGATGGAAGGTATGGACAAGGCAGGGCCTGTCACTTGACATAATAAAGGCTTTGATCTTGTTCAGACACCATTGCCTCATTTTTCCCCTGCCAAATTATCAAATTTGTTCTCAGCTCTTCAAAAATGAAGTCAGAAAGCCAGAAACGTCATCCACAAGACAGTAAGGTATCAACAACTCCTTGTAACAAAGAGCTACATCACTCTGGGATTAACATGTACGCAAAGGAAAGAGCAGACACCAAGTATCCAACATTTGCTAAGCAATACAGAAGAAAACCACCAAATTGTTTTCATATTACATGAATTTCACTGATTGGTCTGTCTTCATCCCAGAACACTGAGTAATTCTCTTCACACCTATGCATAAACTCCCAACAGGGAACAACTACAAGCCCTTGTCCTCTCAGCTTTCAGTTAAATGCTTTCTAAATGGCCTCCACTCTTACCAAGCAGGGCTCCATTTCAGGCTACTCAGTGCACCTCCATCTCAACTCCAACTGCTTGGAAAGCTCTGGCATTCTCAACAAAGGATATCCAGCAAGTTGTGGCCACCAGGAACTTGAGATGAATACTAAATCCCTCCTGAGTAGCACTGGATCAAAGTTTTAAGATACTATAAATGTCCCGGCTGGTGCAGGTACTTGCCAATATAATCCCAAGTGACCAGATCCATTCAGTCAACTCTGGTTTTAACAAGTCCCCTCATGGACAAGCAGAGGACTGAAGAAATAAAGAACCAAAAGTGTCTTCTCCACACATATTTCAGATCCCTATAAATGTTCACTTGTTAGACTGCACAGCAGTGCCAGACTCAAAGCTGCAAGAGTTCTTTGTAAGCCATTAAAAACGTGGTTCAAGACCAAGCCAGGACCACGATCTTGCTGCTGACCATAAACCACACATTCAAGCAACATATAAAGGCACAACCTGTCTTGCAAATTTGGTTTCTCCCTTTTTCTTTTTTTAACTTAGGAGGCGCTTACAATGTGCAATACTTCTCTCCTGGAACACAAGATGAATGACTGTGGCAAAGCCAGAGCCTGGAGTTTTGTTCTGCCATCCTCTTTGACTCTACTACCAAATGAAATAATAATGAGATTAAAATGGTAACTGCTTCCCCAAACAGATTTTAACACTGTCATAACAAAATCATGTAGGCTTGGGTTTGGGTTTTCTTAAGGGGGCGGGGTGTGTTTTGTTTTGTTTTTAAATTGAGGCATTCCTATCTCTATGAAAAGAAACAGCTTGGATTCAAAAGTAAGAGTGAGCTAAACCTTTGCTCTCACCAGGAAGAACGCATTTGCTTTATTCAAAATTACAATTAGTCAGAGGCTTAATGTGTATCTTATACCTACAATTATCATTTGCACAATTTGTATATAAATGAATCTACCGGTAGCCCTTCTCAAAGCACTTATAAAAATAAGATGGAGAAATGGAAGCACAGAACGCCCCAAGTTAAGCTCCTCAAGTCAAGACATGTTGAACAAACAGTGGGTGAAGATTTCCACACAAGAAATTATCTGGTCCTCCTTTCAGAGCGTGATCAATAGGCTCTCTCATAGTCTACAATTTCCAAAGCAGCTTTTATCGTGAGACATGAATTGCACCCACACAAGCGGTCCATCCTATAAACGTCAAGGAAACTGGACAGGAAGAGGACATCAGGAACACAGAAATCCTAATTTTTTTTCCATATTAGCGAAATGTATCTAAAACGATAGAGCAGCATCGCTGAACAGGTAAGAAAACACCAGCTCTCCATGAAAGTAAAAGTTAAGCATGGGGGGAAGAAAGGAATCAACTGGCCCAAACACCATTCCCTGCCCCAACATGATCCTTTCCCCTTCTAATTCGATTTGAAAAGTTAATCTTTTCAGAGGCATTTGTTTCAGATGCCTTGAGACACAACAAAAAAAAATAATTTAAAAAACCAACTGTAATAGTAAGCCTTCCTCACCTCTTCTTGGATGTACTGTAGCAAAAATGGGGATGCTCTCAAGTTATCAACTGGAATATTGAAGAAGCCCTGAATTTCCTTCTGATGCAGGTCCATGGTAATAAGATGAGTTAGTCCTTAAAAAAAAAAAAAACAGGAACAAGACACAGAGAGAAGCACATCAAGAAAAGGAAGAGAGAACAGACACACTAGTTTACTAAGTTTCACTGAAGTTTGTCCAGAAGATCTCCAAGCTGCACGAGAACAACATTAGACTCAGTGAAAGCACGTAAAAAATTAACTACGTCCCTCTTAAGCACGCTGCCATTAACATGTTTTGAGATTTCTACAGTGTCTTTCAAAAAAGAACCTCAGAACACTCCACATAACTGACTCAGTAGTGCCACACTGAGGCAGGTAAGATCCTCTCCATGGGACAAAATGGAAGCAACTACTTTGTCCTGTCACATAGCCAAGACCCCAGCACACTCATTATAGTCCTGAACTCCTGAAAAATGGGCCCAGCTCCTAAACATCAAAAACCACTTCTCTCAAAATAACAAACCAGATCACACTGTGTTTGCTAGAATTGCCTGTTTTTACCCCAGGGACGGGGCTGTGGAAATGAATCTCATTCTCCCACATCATCTCAAATGTAAAGGACAGATACAAAGAGCATTTATCCAACAGGTAAAAAACAGGCTATAAATGACAAGGCACAACTGTTCAAGAGTCTTAGAAACATAAAGAAGGGTATTTAGAGATGGATACCACGACCCAAAGCAGCTGAGCCCAGCAGACTCATTCTGTCAGCTCAGTAGGACTCCATGTAAAATGGTTGTTTCAAGTTTGGGTTTTTTATGAACTCATCGTTCAGAAATATTTCTAATTACATTCTCCTTTTTATGTGGGTTATAAACATGAAAAGCTTGGTAGTTATTTTTCAACAGAGTCCCAATTTGTGCACAGACCTCTCTAAATCTGGAAGCTGACAGCAGAAGCCCCCCCTTGTCCTGATTATTTCAGAACAGCCCACACTCTTACCAGCTTTGCACATCATTGAGGCCAGTAATTTAGAGACAATGGAGCCCCTTTTCCTCATCTTGCACTGTTTGCTGTACGGGAAGTAAGGAATCACTCCAATAATGCTTTTGGCACAGGACGTTTTACATGCATACACCATGATCAGGAGCTCCATGATCGTAGTATTCACATCCCTGCAACAAGAAACACCTAGTTCTGTAGCTTGTGCACAAAAAAGCCTGTATTCAACACAGTATTTATACCCACTCCAGGAATTTCATGCCAGGGTACTTCAGAGTATACGGTGACTGAGCAAACTTCACTAAGCTTCCAGCTCTGGCCCTCAGGTTGGCAAGTGTCCTGGACCCAGCATTTTAATTCTCCACCAAAATTATAGTTCTTGACTTTTTTCACTTGGTTATTTTGGACAATTCAGCAGTTTTTGTTGGATAGTGTTGTTGCAAAAAAAGTAATCCGTAATTTTTTCCAAATACCACTACTGTCCACAAAACAAAATGTATGCATTTTTCCATACAGAGATGCTTTTTTAAAAAAATATTTTGTGCTTTACAACATATTCCTCTCTTGTTAAGCCAAGAGCAGGCTAAATCCTTAACAATTAGCTTCTATTCTCTGCCCTAAGTGAAGAGATTGAGAGGGTACCTTTTCAGATGAGAAGTGGTCATCAACTAAGATCTACTATTTGTGTTGCCATTAAAAAAAAATCTTAGCATTTGTAAAGTTCACTTAAAATAAAAGAAGTTGTTTTCTGCATCACGTGGCATATTGCCCAGGAAATGTTCCTCCTACATTTAGAACTTTGTGATGGTGCTAGACATGGGCAGCTGAAAAGGGAAAAAAATGAATGAGAATGACATAAGGAAAAGAATGCACTCAGGGAAAGAATGCAGGGACCCAAGGGAACATTTCATTGATATAGTCACTGAAAATTAAAGTAAGACAAGTTAGCTTATGCCAAAGCTCTCTTTGTCCACATAAAAAAAAAAACAAACCAAGACAAATAAAACCAAAGAAAAGCCTCTATCTAGTTCATCTAAGCTTACTGCACTGTATCACATACGTGAGAAGTGACTAAAATTAAAACCAGAAGCATTCCTATGGACAGCCCATGTCAAATGCTAGCACAGGGTCTTTAAACAGTTACTCACTTTGAAACTGTTTGGATGATAAATACATCCTTTCCTCTCACAGACTCCTGAATTTGCACTCTTGTTTCTGCCAAGAAGAAAAATATGTAGTATTTGCAATAGCAAAACTCAACAGAGTCTAAGAAAAGGAGAGCCAATACATGCACATCAGAGTTAGGTACATTTCCAGTTTTGTTAATCAAATGCTCACCTCTGTTTGGTTCCTGATAAACCTGAACCTTCCCCATCTCAACTCCCAGGCGCCTGCAGGAACAGAAAATGAGTAGAACTCAGTAAGTGGAAAGGAAGGACAAAACAAATGTAAATGTAGTTTTGCTGCCTAAGAAAATCCCACCACAAGCAGTAGGAAAATGATGAAAACTTCTGCCATGATTATTTAACACTATCCAAACATTCATTTTCCCACGTGTTTCCTAGAACATCCTGCAGCCAATCACAGCCTGCCACGGAACAATTCCAACACAAATTATTCTCCTTCTTACTGAGCTGTAGAAATACGCTGTGCCATACAGCACCCTCCATGTTCTTGCAAAGCATGGCAGTTTTCCCATGCAATTTTCCTTAAACAGAGGAATCAGAATTTATAAAACAAGTCCACCAAGCTGCCCTGCAGACTGTACTTACTCAGCAATCCTCTTCGACAGTTCCATGCATGACGAATTGGAATTAGCTGAAAACAGCACCAGCCCACCCTTGGTGATATTCATGATGGCCCCAATTTCAGTTGATGACACACAAAACATCAACCCTAAATTGTTTTTCCACTTCTAAAAGACTGCAAGAGATCAAAGGTCAGAGACACAATGTTAAAAACAAGAAACAAGTTTTCTCTGTTTAGAAAGTGAAGACTTTCCCATAAGCCTGTATTTTCTGGCATCCTTAGTATTTGTTGTCCCCACTTTAACAGCTTCCCTAGAGCTCTCCAAAATTCTCCCTGAAAATCTCCTAATTTCAGCAGGTTTTCCCCTATTTTTAACTGTTTTCCTCAGGCTATCATCTAGTAACAGAGATCCTCTTTTCCATCAGCTTGTCCAGTTCATTTTCCAGACCAGAGCAACATTTATTGATTTTTCCAAGATCACAAAGCCAGTCAGGGGTAGAATGGAGCTGAACAGAACTCCTGGGTCCTGGCTAGAAGAGTCTAGTTCCATAGCTGTGTCTCTTTTCATCACTTTGCAATAAATTATAAACTTACAAATAGGGATGAAATGTAAGGAAGAGTTCAATAAATCTGGCAGCTGTAAAAAATGACCTCTTGCACAATGAATCCACTTGCTGAAGCAGCTGTTGTCATTCTCTGAGACTAATTCTCCTGTGAAAACAGGAGAAAAATATCACGAGGAAATCAATACAATTTTTTTGTTTCAAATAAAGGCACAAACCACTAATCCCCATCAAGGGCTTCCATCTTTTCATTACTCTTTGTAAATTATATTTTCCTGACTTCTTCTACTGTAACATTTTAGTCAAATAAAAAAAAAAGAAATCACACTGTCCAGCAGCCCCTGATAGATCAAAGTAGAATTCAACTCAAAAAGTCCTGGGCTACTGCTCTTCTCTTCTACTGTATAAGTAATCCAATCCTTCATCATCCATTTCAGCATTATGTAGGGGACTGGAAGTATCAAATATGAGTGGCATGATTTAAATTATGTTTACATGATGAAAGAAGTTACACATAAATCAGTAACTTCTTTCCTGGTGAACATCTCTCTGCTGAGAAACACAATTACCTAATAGTTACATGTAATTCATTAGAAAAAGCTGACCATATATTAACTATTAAGTACTCCAAAACAGCAACTAAAAGAAACAAGAGTTTTTGTATCACAGGAACAGCTGGGAGCTCTCTAAACTCTTCACCTCACCTTTGCAACTAGACGTTCTCCTGCCCAATTTGATCTTGTCACAGAGGACCCGATTCACTATCAGGAAGAGCCAAAGCAGGAACTTCCTAACAACAAATCTCTTGGTGCTCAGGCTGAGTTCTGCTCAACTGCTGCGAATGAAAACCTGCCTATCATCAGAACCCCCAAACTGTGCAGAGAGCGAGCAAAAACAGGGACAATTTCAGCCTCAGAATGCCTGGATGTTTCACTCCATTACAACCAGATGGGCCCTTCACATCCCTAAGAAAGACCTGTATCCCACCCTAACCAAATACCCCAAAAAACCTATTTCTCAGCTAGTGTTTCTCTGTTCTGCTGCTCAGCTACTCTCTGCAACTCCCAGCTGTTAACTAATGGCCATCACCCATCAAATATTCATAACAGTGTTCAAGATCCATCTTGGCTCCAAAGTGAGGAGGGACTAGAAATGCTTTTAGGTCTCAGAGCACCACCTGAGAGCACTCTGCTGGTGTGGCTGGATGGGAAAAACGTGGATACAACTTTCCCTGTTGCTACCAGCATTCATAGAGCAAAGGCACCTTCTTTTTTTTCTTTTCTAATTGTGCATCTTCTTCATTCCATGTATTAGGGAAATGAGGATTAAAAAGATCCGTGGAAAGACAAGAGCTGTTGTTCCCAATTATTGCTCAAGGTAAATTTTACACCACAGTAAGATACTGATGCATTCACCAGCAACATGGAGAATTGCTCTTCACATAACCATAGGCCAAGGACTTTTTTGTGATTGTACTTCAGCAGCTACAAGTGGGCCACAGTGTGTGTGGGGAGGAAAGTTGCATTTAAAGAGTGATATGGATGTATCAACCTTGAAACAGGTGTTGGGATGACAGCAAGCTTGACAGAACTTTATTGGATGTGCAAAGACACGACTCCACACAGGGACATGGGACCAAAACCCTCTCTTGTGAGGTGGGCAAACCTTCCAAGGTCTGGGAGAACACACGAGCCACAGAGCAGGATGGAGCGCCAACTCCTGCCCTGCCTTTTGGGCTGCACACAATTACATAGACACACCATGATGAGCACAACAATTATCGGGTGCACATGGCTGTACACCTCCATCAACTGAGCATGTCCACACAGAAAGCAACAGAGGCAGGAATAACTGTATGGGATAACCACGGTAATAGGCAATGGATCACCACGGGATGGAGGGAATGTGCACCCTCTCGCCAGTCTCCCCACGGGGAATTTTCCCGGCCCTCCATACTCACCTATCCCCCTGGGCTAACAAACCCTTCCAGCCCACACCTCCCTACAATCCTGCAGCTGCTCCAGGTGGGTTGCACAGGCCCTGCGGTCCCTGCGGGTCCCGTCCCTCCTCTCCTGGAGCGGCCAGGGCACATCGCAGCCCCACGCCGCTCCTCCTCACCTGTGGCGCTGCCGGGGAGCCCGAGCAGCCCCGCAAAGGGCCCGCCCAGGAGAGGGTCCCCATCCCCTGAGGGGAGGGCGAGACGCAGCCCCTTCCTCAGGCGGCGGAACCCCGTGTGTGGCTAAGGGGGGGGGGATGTCCTGCCCACACAGCCCCCTGAAGCGGGCTGAGCGGGCGGGAGCGCCCCTCGCTGAAGGCCTTACCTGCCGGCTCCGGCCCCCCGGCCGCGGGAGAAGGCGGCCCGGCCGGAGGGGAAGGAGGTGGGGGGGAGAGGCAGAGGCAGAGAGGGAGAGGCAGAGGCGGCAGCGGAGCTCAGCCGCTCCGGTGCTCCGCGGGCAAGATGGCGGCGGGGCGTGAGGGAGGGAGGGAGGGGCGGGCCCGCGGCGACGCCCCCCCCCCCCCCCTCCGCCGTTCCCGCCACGGGCTCGCGCCGCGCTGAGGGGACGGGCCGCCATCTTCGCCCTCAGCCCTCTCTCCGGGCCGGGGACGCGGAACCGCACAGGCCGTCAGTCAGGGTTGGAGGAGACCTTTAGGATCATCCGGTCCGACCGCCAAGCCCGGCACGGCCGCTGTAACCCCTGAAGCGCATCGCCCATGGGCCAGAGGCAGGCGCCTCTGGGCCCCCTCCGGCTGTGCTGACTCCACCGCCTCGCTGGACAGCCCGACCGCCAGTGAAAAAATCCTTCTGGTACCTGGTGTGAATCCCCCTTCTCTCAGCTTAAGGCCATTTGCTTTAGTCCTCACTGCAGGCACGGTAGCAGAGACCAGTCCCCACCTCACTGCAGCCTCCTTTCAGGTAGTTGTGAAGAGCGATGTGGGCCCCACTGAGCCTCCTTTTTTCGAGGCTAAACAAACCCAGCTTCCCTCAGACGTTCCTCAGAAAACACGTTTTCCAGACCCTTCACGAGCCTTGTTGCCTTTCTCTGGGAAAGAGTAAAGCTCTTCAGATTCCCCACCTGGGACGATGTGGGGACCCAAACACCAACATCACAACTCAGCTCCCACCCACCAAAACCGACCCCCTCCAGGGCTGGGAGAGCCCCAGAGCCAAGTCCATGTGGAATAAAGCGGTGGGTGTCCGTGTTTCGGAGCTCCCACCCTTGCCAGAGGGATGGCTGTGCAGCTGCCACGCTGCTCTGGCACCTCCATCGCTGTGGCCGGACCTCTCCATCTCCTCTGGTCACTCTGGTACCTTTCCCACCAGACCCAGCAGTGTTTGCAGAGAAAGGGGCTGTTCTGGAAAGTAAATTAAGAAGAGAAACAATCTGTGACCTCTCAGCTCCCCGTCACCAGCACACGTGATTAAACCAGAGTACCCTGTCAGGAACCCCCTTGCCACATACATTGATTAAACTGCATGAAGGTTCTTTTGACATCTACAGTGAGACTTTTGTTTTAAGAACCCTGTTTTAGAAAAACCCCACCAGCTTTATCCCAGGACACCCATGACAAAACTGTCTTTTCATTGCTTTGAGGAAGTTACAGTCAGCCCTCATAGACACAGGAGAATACAGCTCTCTGCTTTAAATAAAAACCCAAACATCATGTTTTCCCTCTAACTGCATGGCTAGATCCTGTTTTAAATTACACCTCTCAGTATGCCCAAGATGAACAACGTTTTATGGATCAGAAATTTAGCATTTAGTGTAAAGGTACGAATTAGGTACTTTCTGCTGCAGCTTTTCTCACAAAAAGCAATTAAACTTGATTATTCTTGGCCTGCAGGGTGCACTGGAGCAAAGCTGAGCATCCCAGCAGGTATTTCTGTCCACGCTAGCCTTAATGTGAAAGAGGAGGAAAAGCTACTGAACAGCTCACTTAAACATGCCTGTGAAAGGACAACATAAATTCATAGTTTGAAACCATTATGAGCTGCATTTTCCACTTTAAATACTCATGGATGAGTATTTCCCCCGTATTTCACATTTTCTTCTTGCTCCACGCATTCCAAGGCTTCATCAATTGTCTCCTCTTTTTGCTTTTTCCAGCAGACCGGGAGCTGGGGGAAGGAGAAGCCATTTAACCAGGAGCAGCTGCCAGATGTCGAGCACTCCACTTGCAGGCTCACACAAAGCCAAGACATCTGTTTGAAATATGTGAGCAAAGGGGCCATCAGCCTCTTTGTACCCTCTGAGATGCAGTGCTGATCCTCTGCCTTTCCTACAGCCCCTTCCAAATTACACTGAAGAGCAAGAGAACAGACCTCTCCCAGCCCCTCGCCACCCCCACCATTCCCGGTCTGTGTTTTCCTGTTTCCAGACTGGTGCTTCCACAGTTGATTCGGGGTCACTGACCCCAGTGGGTTCTGGTTTTTGTTTGAGGGCTTTTAGGACAAAAGGGAAGGGGTTTTGAGCTTTTTGTTGGCCTCTTCACAGAGCAGAGGAGATTTCTCTTGGCGTCAGTCTCTGTTGCAGGATTTTGCTGCAGGCTGGTGTGCCAGAGCAGTTTGATGCAGGACAACGAGAAACAACACATGGTGAAGCACTGACCCATAATGCAATTAGCACCCTTCCCCAGAAGCATTTTTCAATACTCCAGGGCACCCAAAACTTGCTGACTGTTTGATTTGTGCTGCCCCAAATTCCTGACATTGCTTAAGCAAACCACAGGATCAGGAACTGAGAGATCCTGTCTTCCGATCCTTTTTATAAGGCTACAGACTTTGTTTTCTTAGAAAAAAAAATAAGTTTCTTTCTCACCTCTGTTTTCCTGATCAGAGGAATGTGTGTTTAAATCTCAGCTCCTGAGGGAGAGGGATTTGTTAATCTGACAGTATGCTATCCAAATGCTAACAGCTTGACAAACAGTTGCTCCAAGATGAGCACACGGATTTTATTTCATTTACAATGATTCAATTAGCAGTCATCTAAGGAATGCTGAAAATTTGCTGGGTGTGAATACACTGGCTCACAGAGATTTGTTGTTCTTAATCCAGATGTGACCCTGGCAAGCAGAGATGTGCAAAAACCCCTCAGACAGACCCAGTCCAGCCAAGGTGAAGGGCACTGTTCATCCAGCACTTGGCTGGACGACAGCTTGCATCCATCACCTGGGAGAGGATAAATGCTGCTGTCATCCAGGCTCCTGAGCTTCATCCATCATTGCTCAGACAGGTTGGCTTTGTTTGTTTGGGGTTGTTTTTGTTTTAAAAAAAAAAGATGGATATTAAAACTCAGCTACCAAAGCCCATGACAGTGAGAACTATCAGACATGGCACAGCAGAGAAATGCTCTGATTTGATCCTGACAGAGCCCTGTGAATAGGTGTGCTCTCTCCCAACAGAGAGAGGATCCTACAAGGCATCCCAAAAGCATCCTCTACCCTGCACAGTCCCTCAGAGCCTTCAGGGAGGTTCTGCAGCACAGACACCTCCACACTGAGCACAGCCCAAAGGCCACCACCTCCCTGCTCCTCTGCCTTTCACTTTTCTACCTGGGGAGCAAATGTGTCCAATTTCCAGAAGATTCTGCCTTGGATATTACCCAGTATGGAGGCAGAACTCAAAGTGGATATAAAATGCATTTCACAACAGAGGGAGGGAGGGGTAATGTTATCATGTCTTGGGAGTAATCTGAAAATAGCATTCCCCATGTCTGGGAAGCAAAGTGTCTTAAAAAAAGCCCTGGAGCAGAGAACACAACTTCTGTGTGTGAAGGGCTGTGGCAGTAGACAGCACTCATTGCTTTATCAAATGTTACTGCTTGGCTGTCTGCAGAAAACAGGCACCAACTCACTTGTCACAGTCCTGTTCCCCCTGAGTCACAGCACTTTGACTGAAGGACTCCTTGAGCTCAGTTTGTCTTCCCATTTCCAACTGCGCTCCCAGTTCCGGGTCAGCCTGTGATGTAACAGATCTGCCACATCAGCTCCAGCACAGACACAGGGTTAAATCTCCAGGCAACCTCCCAGTAAAGAGACGAGAGGTTTGTGGGAACGCCCAGCATGGAACAGGTCCTGCACAGACAGACAGCTCGAGCTGGATGTGAGGGTTTGGGCAAACACTGCCCTGAAACAAGGGCTGGCGGTGGTCAGTCTTGCTTGGCTCACAGATTCTCCTTGCTTTGCTGTGTGTGGGCAGCTCAGTCCTGCAAAGTCTGCCTGACATCCTGTTCATATCCATCACCTGATGTTTATGGATGTGGTTTGCCATTTGATTCGTATTTAGATATAAGTGGTTGAATTGGGCAGTGAAGTCATGTTGTTTTAGGGAACTTGAACAGCTACACAGTTCATTCCAAACACTAGTTAGTGCTCTGTTCCTAACTGGGTCCCAGCATGGTTTGCCATTTACCTCACTAAGCTACAGTTCCTCTGCAAAGAGCACACAGGCAAAGTGCAACCAGCAAAGAGCACCCTGTGTCTTCCCCAGTTCAGTGCCAACCAGAACTGGGCCTGGATCAAGAAGAGCATGATAACCCCTGTGCTGGGAGTGGGACCCTCATCCAGCTGCCACACCATGACAGGCTGAGGAGACCTGGGTAAGGCTCAGCCTACACAACTTACTGACACTATTAGCAACATCTCTCCTTCACAGAGAAGCTTTTTACCAATATAGGCCCTCTAATTTGCCATATTATTTCCTGCCTGATTTCAGCAAGCTGTGGAAGAAGTTCTGCTCTCAGGCCTCCATGCGCTGTCTTTATCTAACAAATCTTTATCTAACAAGTCAATTCCCCAAGCTCAAGAGTGGGACACTTAAAGATTTTACTCACCAGGAAAGTCTCACCAGAGGAGAGGCAGAGGGACTGTTAGGCTTCCCAGAGGCTTTTATTGTCTCATTAAAGTCTCCTTAATGAGAACTTCCTCATCTGCTGCAGTCTCCCTCCCATTCATTTGTATTCGCTATCCTGCTGCTGGTACCTTCAAGGCTGTCCTAACTCCCACCCCTTCCTCCCTCTTTCCCCTTGACTATTCGGAGCCCAGTTTCTATCTCCACTCTTCCATCCAGATCCCAAGAAGAAAATACTTTCTCCTCTTGGGTTACCGCTTGCCATATCCTCCTCTCCTGGTTTCCTCCCTGATACCTCTGCAGCTTCTCCCAGCTCCAGAGTCACCTGCAATAGTCTCTCCTCCACAGCAAGGCAGCAACAGCTCCTGGTGAGATCCCTGACTTAGATGCTTACTAAAAGCTTGCTTGGTCTCTCAGCTAAGGCTCCCTTGTGTACAGCCTGAAAGCCCCACACCTCAGTGGCTCTGCTTGAACCCCCTGCACGCTCCAGTGTCTCTGCACATCCCAGCCCACTGTTTGTAGGAGCAGGGCTGTCGGATCTGCCCCTCTGTGGGACCAATGAGGGCCTCACACCAGCAGGGCAGCGGGTTCAGCACCTTTCTCAATGACTGCAAATACTGGGGGGTTCAGGCTGTTCCACTCACCTGGTGGCATCTGAAAGAGCCTTGAGAGCAAAGCTGCGTCACAGGGAGCACAGCTGCCAAAGCAGCCACTCAGCTTTGTCGGATTGCTGGTTGGAAAATACCTCCCTCTTTTGTTTCATTCAAGCTTTTCTAGATAAGCATATGGCAAATGCAAGCATCAGAGAGAATGAACAGCCGGCCTCCTAGTTGGGAATGAGGGACTGCCACAATTATTCCTAGGATAATGATAGTCTGAACATGAGGGAACTCGATACAACAGGAGATTTATCTTTAAACCAGTCCCTTGGCAGCCTGGCCCATATTGCTGTCAGCACAGTTTCCCATTGCACAAAGGGCAGGGATCAGACCTGGGATGACAGATTCATCTCTATGTAAAGCACATCCTGCTCTGTAGGTTAGTTACCTACTGCTATTCCAGTGGTAATTCCTTAGATCACCCAGACACTCTGCTTCATTCAAATCACGTTGTCCCTTGGGAATCTTTACGCACCTCGGATTTTTAAATGACCCAGAAAATTGCTTTCTTTTCTACCACAAACCAGGTCAACACTTCAAATCCTGACCCTCAAGGCTGCCAGGATGAGGAGAGAGGCATGACAGGAGTCTGAGGTCTTGGTCCAGCAGTCGCAGTCTCTTGTCACAAGGAATTACGTGGGATCTGCAAACAGATAAGGAAAACCAGAAAGAGCAAACGCAGGTCTGCACAACCTTGACACAGGAATCAATGCTGTAGTTTAACACCAGGAGCAAGCAAATAGCCCTGGAGTTACGTGCTGCATAGCAAACATTGCAGTTTTATCTGGATGACAGGCAGCAATTTGTGGCAAAGGGTAAATCTCTCTGTTCACTCAAGCTTGACATATGGATGGTTCCCTGTTCTATCCAGGTTTGTGCGTGAATTTAAGGTTAATTACATGTGTGCCTTTAGGATCGCGACCTTCATTGAATATTGCATGGCCCAGCAGACCCATAATTAATCCCCAAATGTCCAAGTGACAGCTCTCACTCGGCAATGTCATCCATGCAGAACAGTGAGGTACGTGTAAATTCAGATGTTCCGGCTGGCAGTCAGAGATTTTCCAGCCATCAAAGCAGTGAGGCTCCAAGGCAGGTTTCTGACAGGATGAACAGGACAATTGGTAGCTTGGGCTGTTTTACAGGTGAATTGGGCACAGGTGGAGACAGGGGTGTGAGAGGGTTCCCTGCCCATTCGGATGCCAGGGGTGGGCTGGGAATGACAGCACCTCAACACTGCCATTCCCTGTTACATGACCGACATTTTCTACTCACAAAAATTTAAGAGTTTTGAACCTGATGAAGCTCGGGAAGAAAACCCCCACCATCTGCATCCTGGGAAGTTTGCAAATGTGAACCCTGATCAGACCCAGCTCAGCTACTTGCTCTTCTTTCTCCTCCGAATCACTGTTGTTCAAATGTACCCAAAGGTCTGAAACCCAGCAATAAGCGATAACCATGGTCAGGCAATCAGATCCATGTGGTCCACGTGCCCCAGGCAAGTCGTCACACCCAGGTCGTGTTCTCTCTGCTTCACTCATGAGAGCTGCTGCTAATACTCCTGGTTTGTTTCCAAATTCTGGGTATTTAATCTTTTTATCTAGGTGTTCTGTTACTGAAGATGAACCTGTTCAGTCATGTTGGAACAACAAGGGTTTTATCCTGCAGGCAAACAACAGGCTGAGTATGTTTTACAGAAGTTTATTGGGGTTTAATATTCATTCACCCAACAACAGAAAATATCAGATCCCGACTATTTAGGGGCTGGAAACTTGTCAAACACAGAGACAATCATTGCTGAGAAATAGTTACGCTGTACATCAAACCTGAGTAACAGGAGCACAACCACTGACTTGTTCTGCCCGAGGAGAGAAAAGATGAGTGTCTTACAAGCTATTACACTACAAAAATACATACAGCCATTGCATTTATTGCTGTTTCTTTGAAAGATGTGTGAAGAGTCAAGACGCACAAGTAAAATGCTGCTACTTTACCCCACCTGGCTGCAGCTCCAGAGAGTTCATTTATTTCCACTGTGTCATAGAATGTTTGAGATACCCGCAAGACACCAAATCACACCTTGTTAGCCTGCACAGCCCTTCACAGCCCCCAGCCCCAAAATTAGAGCTCTGAAATGGGGGAAATTGCAGAGAAAAGAACAGCCCCTTCCACACTCAGACCCTCGGGGCCTCCACTTCTGAAGCAGACCTGGACTTCCTCCGGCTGGTCAGACTGCCCAGGACTGACTCCTCACTGAAGGCCCCTTCGAAGGTCGACAGGATGGACTGGCGAAACTTCTCCTTGAAATCTGGCCCCGCAAAGACATACAGGATGGGGTTGATGCAGCTGTTGAAGAAAGCAAGGCTGGAAACCAAGGGGATTCCTATGTAAAGGGCCAGTTTCAACTCATGGCTGGAAGAGTTTTTGGATATTTCCAGCAAGGAGAATACATGGTAAGGGAAATAACAGAGGAAAAATGAGACTGTGACAGCAATGATGATTCTGTAGGGCTTCACAGAGCTGGCCAACTGCCTCCTCTTCAGCTTGACAGCAACGACGCTGTAGCAGATGAGAATCACCATGAAAGGGATGAGGAACCCGCACAGGAACCGCGTTACGATCATGGCTTTGTGCCGCACCCTCCACAGCCTCCGCGTTGCCTCGGACGTGTAGTCGTCGGACAGCGCGAAGTTGTTGTAGCAGCTGGTGATGTTCCTGGAGCTGACCACGGTGTCTCGAAAGACGAGGTACGGGGAGCTGAGCAGGAGAGCCAGCACCCACGTGCCCAGCGCGATCCTGGCCGCTAGCTCTGGGCTCCGGCGGTTGTGAGACCAGATGGGAAAGGCCACGGAAATGCAGCGGTCAATGCTGATGACGGTCAGGAGGAAGACGCTGGCAAACATGTTGAGGAAGGCGATAGTGCTGTTCAGCTTGCACAGCAGCTTCCCAAAGGGCCAGTGGAAGCCCAGGGCGGTGTAGGCGATGCTGAGTGGCAGGAAAAAGGTGAAGATGAAGTCAGCAACGGCCAGGTTGAGGAACCAGACGGAATTCACCGTCTTCTTCATCTTGAAGCCTGCGATCCAGATGACGAGGCCGTTCCCTGTCACTCCCAGCACACAGGCGATGCTGTACACCACCATGGACAGGATGTGCATGGTCTTCTGGAGCCCAGAGTAATAGTCCTGGTGAGTGGCATTCTCAGGCACCTCGGTGGGGTAGCTGGCAGAGAAAGGGGAAGGGGAAGAAGAGACGCTGTCCATCATCAAGACCTGAAATCACAGCAGCACACATCGCTGTTATCTGCAGCTCCTGTGGCTCAGGAGAGGTGGAAATCTCTGTGAGCACCCATGCACAAAATATGTATGCAGAGCCAGATTATGTAAATTAATATATAATTAATTTAAAGTCCTTCTCTGTAGCATCTGCAGCTGCACCTCACAGAAACCACCATGACCAGAGAAACTGACCCTGGTTTTGCTGTTGGTGTCGGTGCTGTCAGAGCAACACCTCCATCAATGGTCCACAGCAGTGATCCAGCTTGGGATTGCTGGAAACCCATGGAAACCCAGATGCCCATGCCGTGACAAGTCTGCTTCAGATGAGCAATGACTGTTTTAGAGAGCAAAGCCCATCTAGACTGGTAACAATTATGTTAACAGACTGTTCCTTCACCAAGCCCTTACCAGGGAGGTGCACTCTGAGAGCAGGACACCCAAGCTGGATCCAGGTGTAACCATCAGACCTTTCCTCCTGTTCTCCTCACCCCTCCTGCTCGCCCACCTTGGCAGGTCCTGGCAGGACTCACCTGGTGGTGCCGTGTTCCTTGGCCGCTCTGCCCACAGCGGGTGGTCTCACCTCCTGGCTGACTCTCCTTCTGCTGCTCCTCTCCAGAGTGACTAACACTGCCTCGTCCCATTTTCCCGTGGCTTGGGATCACGAGGAATTTAGTAGGATCACTTATTCCCTAATCTTGTTCCTCAATCTGTGGTGTGTTGATTTAACCCCTGAATCGCCCAGCAGGCACATGCTTCCCACGACAGCGGCCCCATGCCCAACCTCTGCCACGGCCGGGCACACCGGCTTTCCTGGCGACACAGTGCCGGCCAGGGGGCTTTGGGGGTGGCTGGAAGTGCTCCCTGTCCGGTGGTGGCGGGGGGGCTCCCATCTTCCTGCTCATGGGGGAAACCAGAGGCATCCCTGGATTTCGGGACACTTGGGAACACTCCAGGGCTGGGGGAGAGGCACCTCGGGGTGCACGGCAGGCAGGCAGGGCTGGAGCTGGGCGTGACAGCAGCGGAGGGGTGACAGGAGGGGTGACAGCAGCGGAGGGGTGACAGGAGGGGTGACAGCAGCGGAGGGGTGACAGCAGCGGAGGGGTGACAGCAGCGGAGGGGTGACAGGAGGGGTGACAGCAGCGCCCCGTCCCGCCCCGGCCAAGGTCACCCGCGCTCGCCGCGCCACGTGCGGGCCGCGCCGCCAGCCCCGCCCCCGGCGCGGGCCAATGGGGCGCGGGGAGGGGGAAGAGCGCGGCGCTGATTGGCCCAGAGCGTATTCCCCGCGGCCGCTCGCCGGGGCGGAGCGCGGCGCTGATTGGCTGCGGCGCGGAGGGGGGCGGGGCCGCCCGGTGATGGTAACGCTCGGGCTCCCGCGAGGCAGCGACCGGGATCGCGACAGGGATCGGGATCGGGATCGGGATCGGTACCGGGATCGGGATCGGGATCGGGATCGGTACGGCGGCGGGTAGGAGCCCGGCGGGGCGGGGGAGGGACGGCAGGGGTGAGAGCCGGGCAGGCAGCGCCGGTCCCCGCCACCCGGCTCAGGGCAGGGTGGGCGCGTCACCGGGAGCCGCTCAGGGGTGCGGGAGGCGATGGAGCCGGGATACAGGGGTTGCAGGGCCGTGTGGCCATGGAGCTTCAGGGCAGGCGAACTGCCAGGGCTGGGCCGGTGTCCGCCACGAGGGTGGGCAGGGGGGTCTCATCCTGACTGGGGAATAGGAGCTCTGTCCCCCTCGAGCCTTCTGCGGGTTTGCCAAAGCAGTGGGTGAGAGTGTCGCTGTGACATGCGCTGACCCAGCCATCCTGCTCGAAACCAAAGCAGCGCACCCTGCCCTTAGCCCCTCGCAGCCCTTTCCGCAGCCCAGCCCCTCTGGCAGTGGGAATTTCCACCCTGTCAGTGCAGCCCCGGGCTGGAGCACAGCCGAGCATCCCTGCCCAGCGAGGGCGGCACACAGCAGGCGTGGACTTCGGCAGCTTGGCACAAGGAAACCATGTGGGATTGCTTAATAATCTGCTCACAGCTCTTCGATGTCCTTGTGGGGTTAATGAGTAAAAAGATCCATTGTTTTCTGCGAAAGCAGCAGCCGGGCTGTTATTCCTTCCTGGGAGCGGCAGTGGCATCACCAGGCCAGAGGGCTGCTGCCAGGCCTGGGCATCACACGTGCCAAGCAGAGGCAGAGTGTGTGTTTCCCTCACCCCACAGCCCATGGCTGGTCCCTTTGCATTCCTGGGGAAGAGCCAGGATGGGGGCAGGCAGCACACAAGAACACGGTGTGGAGGCGCCCAGCCCCTCTGCATCCCAGAGACTCCCCTCTCCACTGGCAGGTGACTCGGACGCAGCAGGAACATGGCAAACTCCACACAGGGCCTCCCCAGCGCAGAGCTCTGGGCCTCCCACAACAAGATGGTGTTGGAGCCGCTCGAAACCAACGACCCGGAGGTGAGAGCCCCTTCTGGACCCTGCCTTGCGAGACAGCCAGGCACATGGCAAGGTCCAAAGCTGAGCTGCTGGAACGTATCAGTTCTCTGTGCCCTACCTATGAACTGGCTGGGATCAGCTCCACCAAGGAGGGATCTCGTCTCCCTTTAGCACCTTTCCGTGCCCCTCTCCCTGCCCTGTCCCCTCCGAGGTGCACACACTATGCTGGAGCATCCATGTCTCCGTGCAGAGCCAGCAGAGTGAAGCTGTTTCTCCCCTCTCCCAAAGGTGCACAGCATCATCAAGAAGGAGAAGCAGCGGCAGAAGCTGGGGCTGGAGCTGATTGCGTCGGAGAACTTTGCGAGCCGAGCAGTCCTGGAGGCCCTGGGATCCTGCATGAACAACAAATACTCTGAGGGTTACCCAGGACAGAGGTATGGGGCTGGGGTGGGGTCCTATCACCCCAAACACTCTCAGGGAAGGGGAAGAACCACCCACCCTGCCAGGCCTCACCCCTGGGGAGGAAGTGATGCCCATGTGCTCACAGCCAGGCTCTTCCAGAGCAGAATCTGAACCTGGCTTCTGTCCTTCGCCGCACACGGGACAGTCTCCGGAGGGTCACATCTGCTGAGGCTGCCACAAACAGGGCATGACCCCAGTTTCTCCCCAGCGCTGTCACTGGGACCGTTCTGAGTAATGAATTTGGCTTTACCCCCTGCCCCATCCTTCCCCACAGGTACTATGGTGGGACGGAGTTCGTGGATCAGCTGGAAAGCCTGTGCCAGAAGCGAGCCCTGCAGGCCTACCGGCTCGACCCCCAGAAGTGGGGCGTCAACGTCCAGCCCTACTCAGGTAACGGGGTGCTCAGGACAGCCAGGACAGTTGCCCCTGTCTCTGTGTGTCCCAGCACTCACAGCCGCCCGGCATGTTCTCGCTGCAGGGTCACCCGCAAACTTTGCGGTGTACACGGCCCTGGTGGAGCCCCACGGCAGGATCATGGGGCTGGACCTGCCCGATGGAGGCCACCTCACCCACGGGTTCATGACAGACAAGAAGAAGATCTCTGCCACCTCTCTCTTCTTTGAATCCATGCCCTACAAGGTACAGGGAGCTGCTCCAGCCGGAGCCAGGGTGTGGTTTCCATAAGTGTTGGTGCCTCTTGAAGTTAAAACCACCGACATCAGGCTCCCAGCACCCCTTCCTGCAGGACAGCACTGTAGCTGGTCTTCACCACACCAAGGTGGCTGAACCCTCCTCTTCCTCTCCCAGGTGAACCCCAAGACGGGTTACATTGACTATGACCAGCTGGAGGAGAATGCCCGGCTCTTCCACCCCAAGCTGATCATCGCCGGTAAGGATCACACTGGTACCAGCTTCCTTGGTGGCACCCCTGGCTGGGGATGGCTCCCTCAAGCCTGGTAACCCCACGGATGCTGCAGTGCCAGGAGACCTCCAATACATCCACCCTGGGGGCTGTCCCAGGGTCCTGGTACATCTGCTCCCGTCCCCTCCTCATCCCATGTCCCCGCAGGCGTCAGCTGCTACTCCCGCAACCTGGACTACGCCCGCATGCGGAGGATCGCCGACGCCAACGGCGCCTACCTGATGGCCGACATGGCCCACATCAGCGGGCTGGTGGCCGCCGGCGTGGTGCCCTCGCCCTTCGACCACTGCGACATCGTCTCCACCACCACGCACAAGACCCTGCGGGGCTGCAGGGCCGGGATGATCTTCTACCGCAAAGGTGCCCGACCTGGCCGGGGTGCTGGCAGAAACGCTCCCTCCAGGCTGGGGGGCTGCAAGTTAATGCTCTGCCCTGCTCTAGGTGGGAAGGAGGGAGGGCGGGAAGGTCCTGGGAGCATCTGGGGAGCTTCCCCGGCCCAACCCTGGTGCTGTTTTGAAGGGGAACAGTCACCATCCCTGCTCTGAGTGGCTAGGGGGTGAAAGCAGCTCATGGGAAGGAGTGGGACAGCTGTGCTGCCTCATGAGTGACCCTGCCCTCCCCTCCCACAGGCACCCGCAGCGTGGACCCCAAGACAGGCAAGGAGACACTCTACAACCTGGAAAGCCTCATCAACCAGGCGGTCTTCCCAGGGCTGCAGGGAGGCCCACACAACCACGCCATTGCAGGTGGGCAGCCAGCTCCAGCATGGCAAAGGGAGCTGGCAAAGGTGTCCTGGCAAGGCTCTGACCCCCAGCAGCAGTCTGAGATCCTGTGGCAAAGGGCAGCTGGTTGATCCAGCAGCGCCCAAGGAGTGACCAGGCTTGTCCATCCTGCGTTTTGGCTCATGGCGATGTCGCCAGCCTGGTTGTGGGAAAGGAAGGGACTGTCCATCAGATTGCTCAGCTTCCAGGATGACTTCTTCTGGCAGTGCCACACATCCCTGCCCGGCTGTGCTGGTGGGAGCACCCCAGAACCTCACCCCAGCCCCCTCCCTCCGCAGGGATCGCCGTGGCACTGCGCCAGGCCATGACACCAGAGTTCAAGGCTTACCAGCAGCAGGTGGTGGCCAACTGCAAGGCCCTCTCGACAGCGCTGATGGAGATGGGCTACGACATCGTCACAGGTGAGGAGGGGTCTTGGCAGTGGGATGAGGCTGAACTTGGGGCCCAAGCCGGGCCAGGAGGGCACGTGGGGCTGCCACAGTTCCTCAGGACATCCACAAATGTGTTCCTGAAGCACCCCCAATACCCAAGGGCAGGCCCCCTTTAGCTTCCCACACCAGTGGGCAGCCCCTGGTGCAATCCCAAGCCTCTTAGCCGAGGCTTCCTGTGGGAGCAGCATTTCCCACATCCCCACCAAACCCCTCTCTTTGCAGGGGGCTCTGACAACCACCTGATCCTCATGGACCTGCGCAGCAGAGGCACGGACGGCGGCCGGGCCGAGCGGGTGCTGGAGATCTGCTCCATCGCCTGCAACAAGAACACCTGCCCCGGTGAGGGATCCCATGAGCTCTGCCACGCCCTGCCCCACCTGCTGGGGATCTCCCGTGGGCCGTGCAGAGCGTCCCACAGGGCTCCCAGCTCCCGGTCCACCTGGGAGCCAGGCTGCAGTCCCACCCTGCGTGGGGGTTTCGCCGCGGGGTTTGCTCATGCGTGCCCTGTTGTGGTGCAGGTGATGTGAGTGCCCTGCGCCCCAGCGGGCTGCGGTTCGGGACACCGGCCCTCACCTCCCGCGGCTTCCGGCAGGATGATTTCCGCAAGGTGGCTCAGTACATCCACAGAGGTGAGCCAGGGCAGGGCAGGGCAGGCCAGGCTCAGCTCTCCAGGGCAGCTCCCCTGGGCCAGGAGGCACCAGCTGAGCCAAGCTGCAGCCTTTCCCACAGCTGGCAAGGGATCATACCCACAAAGTGGGGCGTAACCATCCTCCCTGCACATCTGGATGTGGGAGAGGACATCTGGCCACAGCTGGGACTGGCCAAACCCTTCCCACTGCACAGGCACCGGGCGGAAAGCCTGTAGCTCACAGCCTAGTCCCAGTTGTCCTTGGGGGTCCTACGCTGGTTTCCCAGGGCAGCAAGTTCCTCACATGGGAGGGATGGAGCAGGGCGGTATCCCAGGAAGCAGCAGGGCTGGGAGAGCCCTGGGATGCAGCAGCTGTGAGGGCTGACCAAGGCATCTCCCACCCTGGCAGGGATTGAGCTGGCACTGCGGGTGCAGAAGGACATGAGCCCCAAGGCCACACTGAAGGAATTCAAGGAGAAACTGGAGGAGGAGAAATACCGTGGGGAGCTGAAGGCACTGAAGGAAGAGGTGGAAGCCTTCGCAGCTACCTTCCCGCTCCCGGGGCTGCCTGTCCTGTAAGGGGAGACACCCGTGCTCTGCTCCCAGGACCATGGGAGCACCAGGGATCAAGGCACGCTCACACCCCAGCCTGAGACCAACACCCCAGTGCCTTCTCCCAGCACCTCCCTGCTGCAGCTGCAGCAGTGGATCATCCTTTAGCTCTTAATCCCCTCTCCCCTCCCGTGTGGGGCACAGGGACCCCCTCAGCACAGCCCCTGCGGGGACACCACCCCTTCACCCCTCAGTGTCACCCCTGGCACTGAGCACCAGCTCCCACTCACCTCACATCCAGGTGCCACCCCAGCTCCTGCTGCCTATGGGAGCAGCAGATGAGGTTTAGGCTGGTCTGTCCACATTCCCTGGACACTTTGCCCACAGCAGTGGGAGGGATGTGGGTCCAGCTGCACGAGAGACCTCACAGCCACTAAAAGCCCCCCTGGTTTCAGCCTCAAGGATTCCCCTTCATCCTATGTGCCTTGCCACCTCCTCCACAGGCTCTGACAAGGCCAGGCCTTGTCCCTAACATCCCTCCTGGGATCACCATCCTATCCTAGCCAGAGCCTCTGGTATTTTCTCAAACCTCTGAGCACAAAGGTTGAACCATTTTTTAATAAGCACAGTAAAATTAAGAATTTAACCACAATGTATGACAAGAATTATAAGCTTTAAAAAATACGACCAATTTTTTTTTTTTTGTATTTCAAAAATATTTGAACCCAAATAAATAAATTTTTTTTAAAAGTACATTTCTCAGACTAGTCATTTGGTGTTATTAACATCTGTTAAACTCTTGTGCAGTAACACTTACAGCACGACACTAAGACATGCTTGGATTTCTCCCGCTCACGCTCGCTCTAACTACTGACACAAGCATTCCGCACGCACAGGCACACACACACGGAACTCAACATGCAGGAATAGGATACAGTGCTTTAAAATAAGATGAGAATTCATCACAGCCTCCTGGCAGCCCTCAGAGGCAGCTCCGAGCCCAGCCCCATCCCCGTGCCAGCGGCGGTGCCAGCGGCAGGACCGGGTTACCCTGTTTCTGCCTTCCAGTTAAATCCATCTCGGGGAGCAGCGGGCAGTGGGTTTGTGGCCCCTCGGACACTGGGTGCAGTCTGGGGCTCTGACATTGTGCTCTGGGGCAGGTGTTCTGCAGCCTGGGCAGCTCCCTGAATTCCCATCACACCCTGTTAGAGGAGCCTGCTCCGTTGTCCGGTGTCCTGCCCAGCTCCCAGAATCCCCAGCGTGGGGTGTCACCCACTGCCAGACCGGGGGCTCAGGGCCCAACACACTTAATGAAAACCAAAGAACTGGCCTGAGGGCACGGAGCCATCAGCTCCCACCCCCCGGAGTGCCTCTCCCACCCCTCCCGACTCCTTGAATATTGCTAGAGTATAGGCAGCTCCTCCCTGCCAAGGCTTTGGAGCTGCCCTGAAGGGATTGCTACCGGATGAAACGAAATCTGAGCACTGTTCTCTGAGAAATGAGACCTGTGTAGGGTTAAGATCACCTACGGCTATGGCTGACCCTCCTCGGTGGGGAGCTGGAAGTGGCAGGTTAGTGGAGAGCGGAGCAGGGCCTGGCAGGAGCAGGGCTGGCAGCAGAGGAGTGGGAAACGGGAGTCCTTCCTCCCGCCCAGGGGGGACCTGTGCTCTGATGAATTCTCGGTCAGGTTTAACACCTCCTCTCCCTGGCAGCGAGGAGGGAGCCGTGCGGGAGGCGGGGACATGCTGGGCTGGCAGCACTCACAGAAGCAGGCGACGGCCATGCAGGGCACTGCTGGCTCTGGCAGCTGAAAGGCTGGTGAGGATTGCACTGCCACTGCCAGGAGCTCGCCCTGCTCCTGGTGGAAGGATGGCTCGGGCAAGCCGACGACACACGTGCCAGGACTCATGGCAGGAGCTGTCAGTGCAAAGGTTGTGACTTCTTGTTAGTTTGTGAACATCAGAAACGGGTGAGGTACCACAGCGAGATGGGGAAAAGTCCTAAAGTGCCAATACTGGGATCTGTACTGTACAGGAGCAGAAGGTCAGACAGAGACATTACTGAGGAAAGAGGAATTCAGCTCCCGAACACCAGCTGTGCTCGGAATCCCCCAATTTCTGCCACCACAAGCAGCGATGCCAGGCTGGGCTCTGGCTGCACCGAGGTGCCACAGCCCGGTGTAACTCCCACTTTCCCAGTCCAAGCTCAGAGGTTACACTGCCAAGAGGAGAACAAGCACTCCAGGGCATGTTTCCCCACAGCTCTCGGCTGCAGATAACCACTGAGCTCAGGTTTGGAAGGTTTGGAATCTGGTGATGTCCCAGCCAAGCCCCCGGGGCATCCTCCCAAATCAGAGCTGCTTTTGTGGCACAGAGGTGAAGCAGGTCAGACAGGTGGTAGTGCAAGTATTGCTCAACACAGCCTTGAAAATCAGATACTACAGGTTTGACAGAGGGAGCGATGAGAAGTGAGTTATTTATCAATTTATGAGCACAGCTGAACATCAGAGGTCAAGACCACTGTGACTAAGAGATGAGCCACCACTAATCATCCCTCCTGCTCAGCACTGTCAGCCTGGAGGAAAATATGAGTGAGTCAGCAGGAAAAAAGCTGTCCCTCCCTCCTCAAACCCAAACAGCACCAGGTTGTTTTTCAGCAGGAAACAAGCTCCTGTTCTGAGTACACCTCCAGAGCAGGACGCTGGGAACTTTCGTCTGCCTGGTGTCACCTGCATTACTCATTTACTGAGATGCCTCTTCCCCCAGGGAATCTCACCTCAGCTTTGGTGTGGGAGTTTGGGTGCACATGAATCAACCAGGGGACACCTTGAGTCACTTCAGGAAGCAGACAATTTGATGGACACAGAGGCCTTTCACCAGCAGACCCAGTTCACATGTGACAGGAGGGCACAGGTAGAACAGAAAAAGGCTCTAAACATGCTTTAAAGGTGAGCAGCCCCAGAGAGACGCACAGTTCACCTTCAGCAAAGACCATACCACACTGCTTCCAATTGCGACCTCAAAATGCCATCACAAAGCACCCCTGACCCGGGAAATTCCTCTGGAGAGTATCACAAGCTCAACTGGCTCAGCTGAGCCGACAGAAACAGCATTAACCTTAAAAACAGCCTTTCTGCATTGCTGGTTTACACCCCAGAGAGCCCTTTCCAGGGGAGGGAAAGAGGCAACAGCGATCTCAGGTGCAGATGCTGATACCAGACAACAGCCTCCCCAGGGAGCCTCCCTGCCTTCAGGACATGGGTTTCAGAGCAGTGCAGGTCTCACAGCAAGTCTCAGTGAGGTCTGAGCCACACTGGGGAATCCCAGACTGTACACAGAAACTTCCCAGGCTTGGAAGGAAGATCAGATTGATCTCCAGCGCTGCCTCACATTGTCACCATAAACAGAGGTTTAAAAAAACCCAACAAACCAAACAACACATCAGCTTTTGTATGATCTCAGCTGTTCTCAATCAGTGTTAAAAAGAAATAAAACCAAGATTATCTTTCCTAGCAAGGCGTTTCTGGCTCAGAAGTACCACAGGGGCTGCTACTGCCCCATGGCACCAGGCAGAGCAGACCAGGCTCAGTATTTTCCACGAGACTCCAGAGGGAAATGCCTGGCCCGGGCACAAAGCTTTCGGCACTGACAGGAACAATCTGGGAGTGTTACCACAATGGTGGCACATCCTTTATGGCACAGAAGCTTTGGAAGGAAAAGTTCTCAGTATCCAGGCTCGGAGAGCAGTAATTCTGCCCTGTCCAGAGCCATCCAGGAGCCCCAGGAGAGGTAGTTGTGACACGGCAACAGCTCAGCCAGGAGCAGCATGCAGCAACGCCAGCCTTGTTTTACCACAAAGCACAAACGTCAACTCCCCAACAAAAAAATAAAATAAACTATTACAGATACCACATGGAATCCAGTACATTCATCCCTGATCTCTCCTGAGCACTAGTACCTCACCAGCCAGGCAGCCTGTGCTAACAGCCTGCTGTGTCACAGCGTAGCTCCAGCTGAATCGCATCGTTTCCCCATCACAAAAAGCACCTAAAAACGAGGGCACTTGCCCTCATACGGTTCCCTTCTCTCCTTTAAAAGCCACCCCTGACACCACTCGCTTTGAGGATTCCCAGTGTCCCTCCAGCCTTCTCAGAGGTCGCCCAGCAAACAGGATGTGACAAATGAACAAGGCACAGTGCTCTACATTCACAGCAGCCGGCGCCTCGGGGCCCGCCAGCCTTAGCGAGCGCTTCCACCTTCCTGATTTTAACAAAGCTGGGAGAAACTGGCAAACCCTTCCGGGAGAGAAGCACGCGTGCCTCCACTGTGCTCCCACCCACCCAGGACAACCTGTCCTGGGAAGTGCCAGGAAACTCAGAAAATGCAGGAAGGGGCACCATCTGCACGGCTGCCCACAGACAGGTACCTGTGAGCTGCCACCCTGCCGGAGAGCTCCGAGCTACACTCACATGACACACCAGTGCATTAAAAACTTCACGTGGCCTTTACATCTCCCCTCTTGTCTCTGCCCAGGCTCCACGGAAGGGACTGACAGTGCTTGGGGTTCTGGCAGAAGCTTGTGGAGCACTGTGTTATTTCGAGGGCTGCACACCAGTAAGTGTCGATCCCCGAGACAGCCCACCTCTCTCCACGCCATAATCCCCCTGGGATGCTGCCAGGATCCGCTTTAGAAGTTAACAGTGCCCCTTCTAACATTTACAGAGTGCCCGATGGTTTATGTGATGGAACATGTACGTTCTTGGCTCCAGGGAACACCCAGGAATCTGCTCCCACAGACAGGGATTCCTGCGGGGCAGAGACACAAACCCCTCGGCCCCTTCCCAGCGTGTGAGAGCTACGGCAGACAGCGGCGATGTCAAGCACGGATGAGCTCTGTCAGCCCCTGAGCACGCGGGCACAGGGCCTGTGCAAGGCTAGATTTTGTACAAAAAGCTGGGAACGTAGTCAAATCTGAGCAGGGGGTTCCCCCCCTGCCCCGGTTCCTGAATGTAGTGCAGCTTCAGCAGCTCAGCCAAGTACTGCACGATTTTGACATCTTCATTGGCAAGGCCCAGCTGAAGCTTCAGGAAGTTCATCCTGCGATTCACGACGGATTCCTCCGGTTCCCTTTCACTGATGGGAAGGTGCAAATGATGGCAGAAGGTGAAGAGGAAGGCTTTAGAGCACAGCTGGGTGAGGATACTTTGGACGTGCATGTAGTAGGTGCTGCCCCGCTTGATCTGGGTGCGGTGGTCGGCCAGCCGGGCCACCACGGTGCCCTTGTAGAGGGGGCAGCGCAGAGTCTTGCTGTCGGCGTCCAGGATGCTCAGGTACCGGCTGTACCGGCTGAGGGCGTGCAGCACGTTCACCCCCCCGGGGGACACCGTCCTGCAACAGCAAGGAGAGAGGGGAGCGCATGTTTAAGCAGCAGGCTGTGGCTGTGCCCTCTATCCCGTGTACTTTCCCTCTAGTTTATGAGCTGGTGTGAGAGCCTCTGTGAGTGAATGAAGTCTAGCAGGGAAGAGAAGCGACAAATAGCCTCTCTGGCCTGCCAGATCCCAAAGAAATCCCAATTCCCTGGGCCCCATGTGCCCTGATCCGCACTATGCGTGTGCTACTGCATAAGCTACCACATTGCAGGTCTGCTTCCTCCCTCAGTGACACGGACAGGGAGTGATAGGACATCTCTGGTGAACAGACACAAACCTTGCAGCAGCTGGAAGCTTCTGGATGGGACAACAGGGACTCAGAAACCCAAAACAGCCCCTCATTTCCATGAGCTCCTCTTTCCCCCCTATTGCTTTGGGATGAAGCTGCTCTGAGGTGGTCAAAGCCCCGAGTGGAGTGAAACCTCCTGCCTTTCCTTTAGAAGAGAGAACCATCCTTACACTACAATATTCCCTGGCTGAGCCTGGCCATTTGTCACTCAGGTGCAAACCCACAGCATGCTCACAACACACAGTCACCCACCAAGTTTAGCCTAATGTTATTTAAATGCAAATCATGAGCCTACACAAACCCTTCAGCTCCTCCATTTGCTGTCTGCAGTGACAGTCACTGGGCTGAGACACAGCTCCCAGCCCCAAACTGGGAGCCCCAACTGGTGCAAGGGTTGCCCCCATGCCCAGGCAGCACCTGGCCTTAGGAGACAGGATCTTTACCAGAATAAATAATTTAGCCTGCAAGTTCCTTCCCAGAGCCCTCGTACAAATGGTTTGCTGAGAGCACCCACATTAAACCCAACACTTAATTAACATTCCACGGAGGAGAGCTGAAAGACTGACACATGTTACAGGCAGTTCTTAAAAAGATTTCTGTTTATAAAAATTGCAACTAACCACAAACATTGAGCAACGAGTAAACCCTTGGGGCTTTTAAAAACCTCACTGACAGACAGAGAGCTTGTGAGCAGCTGTTGCAAAGCTGTCATCCTGCCTCATGAGCACAAAAATGAGGGTAAACTCCCAGTTTTGGGTAAATTCCCCATCCACAACCCCCAGCAATACAATACTCTGCAGCCTAGAAAGCACATTTCTGTGTTTCAAGTTCCACACTGCTCAGGAACAGTCTTCCAGGAGCTATGCCAGCCTGGCTCTGAGCACTGGGCTGCCACTCTGACTCATGTTTTCCACACTGGTGACAGCAGTGGCCATTCCCTGTCACACCTGCACTCAAACACGTCCTACTAACACACAAAAAAATCCTTTTCATAAGACCAACAAGGGCAGGGCTGGAATCTTGAGCTGAGCAAACACTGTTTTGCTAACACGAGCTGTGAAGCCACATTTCAGGACTGGGTGTTGGGAAGGGGTATTTGTTTTTGGGATGGTCCTCACCCCAAGCAGAGGTTTCCTGTAATCCCGACACTGCACCTGCACAGTTCTGAGGGCCTTTTTTCCTCACCACCACAGCCCAAGGTGCTGCACTCCAATTTCTGACCTAGAGATCCCACCACCTCTTCATTAGGCTCCACAAGGAAAAGCCCTCCCCCACAGCAAAGCACCATTTAAATACCAAAATTCCAACCAGAAACATCAGAGGAGTTCCAGTAGGAGATGGGAAAGCAGAGCACACAAGGGACTCCAGGAATACTTGTATCAGATTGTCCAGGAACCCAGCGGGACTCAGGTATTTGTTCTCCACTTTGCAGGCAAACACCTAAACCAGAAGGAAATCTCCTGGACAAATAACTCACCTGAGGCAGGCAGCAAACACCCAGCAGATGTTTTAAAACGTTACCTCTCAAGTGAGGCTGAACATAGAGAGACAAGTCTACCCCTTTCCCAAAATAAATCCCCAAAGCAGAAATTCGTGGCAGCTGTGCAGGTAATCAGAGACCTCCCCTGCACACACCTTCTCCACTGAGATGAAGTTTTTACCACACACCTCGAGACCACTAAAGCAAACAGATCCTTGGATTTACCTCTGGAGTCCGATCAACTTCCACTTCTGGAAATCCACCAGGTGCAGAGGGGAGGTGACCCAGTGCTTCACGGGCTTGGCGTACACGCCGCAGTTCGGCACGAAGATGGAAAGCGCCGTCACCAGCTTCTTGACCATGGCCTCGTCCTCCCCCAGCACGACCAGGGTCCTCCCGCTGAGCAGGGAGTAGATGGCAGGGTGGGCGAAGGGGTACTGCCGGATGAACCGCAGCGCGTTCTGCCCGGCCCTCTTCCTGTGCCTCTCTCCGGCCTGGCAGGCGGGATGGGCGGGAGAAGGGGTCCTGTCGGAGCACGTGGAGGCGGCGCTGCTGATGTAGCTCGTGGAGTCTGAGCACTCGTCCAGGCTGCTCTTGCTGACCTCCCTGCTGCCCGACAGGTAGCGCGAGTCGGGCTCATAGGGCAGGAGCCCCCCGGGGACGCCGTCGTGGGTGGGGAAGCCCCCGCGCAGCCCCTGCTCGGCCGGCCGGTACGGCTGCGGCGGGATCCGCACCACGCCGTCCTCCTCGCTCGGCCTCTGCCCCAGCTCGGGCAGAGGCTCCAGGAAGTTGGGACTCTCCTTCCCGATACAACAGGCAGCATCCACCTGCACTAAGCTCTCCTGTTTCGAGATGTCGTCCTGCTCGTCGGCAACGCCTGGGCTCAGCCTGGGGGCGAAGCGAAGGCCATGCTCGTCGTCGTTGTCCACGTAGGGCTCCTCGTTAATGGCACTTGGGTAGCTCGCCTTGAAGTCCTCCGGGATGAGGGACTCGGAGGGGCACGTGCTGAGCACCTCAATGCTGTCCTCGCTGACCGTGCGCCGGTTGCCCACCTTGCTCCGGCCCGCCTGGGGGCTGGCCATGATGGGCAGACTGGCCTGGCTCTCTGACTTGGTCAGCCCCGACCCCGACTTCTCTGTCCCCAGGACCTCGATGCTCTCCCCGCTGCTGATGCTGCCCTTGATATCTGCATCCAGATAGTCCAGGTTCTCCTGGGGCTCGGACGTCACCGACTCGGACATTTTGGGTTCTTCAGAGTCCTCCATCTCCTGCTCCATCTTGATGGGCACACACTCCACGCTGGACTTGTAGGAGCCCAGGCTGACGACCACTTTAGGAGCGAGGGACTCTTCCAAACATTTCCCATCCATGGCATCTTGGCCGAGCCCCTGGCAGCCTCTGTACTGTTTTTCAGGAGGTCTTTCATCCAGAAAAGACACGTCCTCGAAGAGGAAGTTGGTGACACTCTGCTGCTTTAAGAGTGCCCGGCTGATCTGCTCTGTCAGGAGGTAACACACGTCACCTCGGAAAGTCCTCTCGATATGGTGCAACTGGTCAAGGGTTTGGGTGAAAAAATAAACATCACAGAGCTCCTCCAGCGTCTTCAGCTTCTTGTCAAAGCACTTGGCAGACTTGGCTTTGATGAGCTTGGGGGTGTAGGACGGGATGTGGGTGTAGAGGTGCGTTTCACCGGGCTCTGCGGGGTCGGGGGGAGCCGGGTGCCGATCACAGCCCGGGTCAGCCCGATCCGCTGCACACTCCGGCTCGTAGGGGTGGAACTCGGCCTCCTTCAGCTTCCTGTAGGGATAGGACCGGATCTGTCTCAGCAGGTCTTGGTGCTCGATGATGGACTTTTCCACGCTGGCCAGCTCGTTGGCCTTCTCGATGGCCTGGGTCGTGTAATAGCCCTTGTCATTGGCTTTCTTCTGCACCTCGGTCTCGTTGTGCAGGACAGTCCTGGTGTAGTCGAGATCTTTCAGTTTCTTTTCCAGCTCGTGGGCAAAGGCTTTCCGGTTCCCTGTCTTGAGGCATTCGGAGGCTTTGGAGAACTCGGCGGAGAGTTCCTGAAACTGCTGCATGATTTTGTGCTCGTCAGCAGAGATGTAGGCCATGCAGAAGGGCCTCACGAAGCCCCTGGCCTCCAGGTCGTACAGGGTGAGGTGGTGCACGTAGGCAAAGGCCCCTTCCTTGGAGTCCCCCAGCACCACCTTGGAGTCCTCCACGAAGTTCAGCTTGGGGTAGGCAGAGCCAGGGGGGTGCCCCACGAAGGACGCCTGGTAATCCACAGACATGATCCGCAGGGAGAAGTAATTGAGGTCGAAGGTGCCCGACACCTTGGCGTCATCGGGGATGGTCAGCAGGGGCTGGGGCCCCACCTGCTCCGAGAACTCGGAGATGAGGATGAAATCCCGGGTGAACTTGGAGCCGGCGACCTTGGCCCAGGGGTTGGCGCCCTGGCCGGCGAAGGGGAACAGCGGCACCGAGTACTCCTCGGGCAGGGGCGGCTCGCGGTACAGATCATCCTCCAGCTCCTCCTCCCTGGTGAAGGCCACCACGTCAGGGGCGCTGATCATATTTCCCGCGGGACTGGGCCGGCATGGAGCGGCGACGCGGCCCCCTCCGGCCGCCGGCCCGGCCCGGCCCCGCCGCCCCGAGCGCCCCTCAGGCCGCCGCCATGGCCGGAGCCGCCCCCTCACGGCCCCGCGGCCATCTTGCGCTCACATGACGCGCGGCCTCCGACCCCGCCGAGGGGAACCGCCTCCTCCTCCTCCTCCTCCTCCTTCTTCTTCTCGCCCTCGGCTGCCGGTGTTGTTTCTACCGTGGTTGTTTGTTTTTTTTTTTTTTTTGTGGGTGTGTGTCGTTACCGATGCCGGGATGGTCCCGGCGGTGGGTGGGAAAGCGGGGGGAAGGGAGAAGCGAGGCGGCACTGAGGGGGAGCCGCGGGGCATGTCGGGAGTTGTGGTTCGCTGTGAGAGGCAGGACGTGACGGTGAGGGAAGAGCGACCCGGGAGAGCGCGGGAGAGTGGGGAGGTGAGGGGGGAAAAGGGGGCGAAAAGGGGAAAAAAAGGGGGGAAAGGGGGAGCAAGGGGGGAAAGGGGAATGGAGGGGTTGCCATGGGTGAGGGAGAGCCCGGGGAGGGAATGGATGGGATGGCCCAGTGAGGGGAGAGCTCGGCCTTGGGGGGAAACAGAGCCGGGAAACCGCGGAA
>JAWWEU010000034.1:14379139-14396703 GCA_035583155.1 Acropternis orthonyx | reverse complement strand
GAGGGAGAGCCCAGGGGGGAATGGAGGGGCTGCCCAGGGTGAGGGAGAGCCCGGGGGGGAATGGAGGGGCTGGCTATGGTGAGGGAGCCGCCTCCCGAGGGGTGACCCCTCCTGCAACCTGGCTCCTGGCTGCCCTGGCACAGCAGCGGTGTCTCTCCGTGCCCGCAGGGACACGGAGCAGCGGCATGCCCTGTGCCCGCGGGAGCCTGGGATGAACCTGCAGGTGAGGCTGCTGGCCGGGAGCAGGATGCTGCCCCAGCCCTGGCGCCTCTTCTCCCGGGCCGCAGAGGACGGGGCGCTCCAGCAGAGGATCCGGAAGGTCCTGTGCGTGGCGGAGAAGAACGACGCTGCCAGAGGGATCGCCGATCTGCTCTCCAACAGCAGGATGCGGCGGGTAGGGACACTCCACATCTCACTGCCCCCCTGAGGCACGGGCAGGTGGGGCTCTGCTGGCTGGGGAGGGGCAGCAGCACGGGTGTGCTCCGTGTCCTGTGTGGCATCTGCAGGGCTGCCTCCCACCTCGCTGAGACTCGTGGAAGTTTCTAGATTGCGTGTTTGCGGCTTTTTCTACAGAAGTCCTCGGCTGGGACTGTCAGTGCTCAGGTTCTCAGTAACACCTGGCAGTCAAATAAAGGAGGTTATATGAGGTGGGGATCAACCTCTTTTCCCGTGTAGCAAGTGACAGGACAAGAGGAAACAGCCTTCAGTATCTGGGCACTTCTGACCATAGGATGGTACAGGAATGGGCTTGTTCTGTGGACAAACACTGCTTGGCCAAATGTATTTGGGAGTCTCAGATCCCTTTTCCTTGTGCTTTAAGTGCTGTTGGAACTCAGCTCCATCTGCCCAGAGTGCCTTCCCCAGGCACTGACCTCCACGGTGAGGGCTCCCTATGTCATTCCTAGATTTGCAGTGTGTGCCGAAGGCTTCAGGAACTGAAATGACCCATTGGCATTTCCTAGTTAAAAAACACAGCTTCTGAGGTATCAGCAAGTGTCAGGAGTTTACTGGAGTTCACAGAATAAAGCAAAGATGGCCTGTGGTTTGGAGAAGAGGAATTCAAAAATTCGTGCCCTCTGCTTCTCTGTTTTCTGACCTTTGACAGTTTGCATAATCACTTAGTTTCCAAACTGAGGAACTAGGAGGTGCTTCCAGACCAGAATCACAGAATCATTAAAGTTGGAAAAGCCCTCCCAGCCCATCAAGTCCAACCTGTGCCCAATCCCCACCTTGTCACCCAGCCCAGAGCACTGAGTGCCATGTCCCCTTGTTCCTTGAACACCTCCAGGGATGAGGACTCCCCTACTTCCCTGGGCAGTTCCAGTGCTTGACAACCCTTTCCATGAAGAAATTCCTCGTGATATCCAACCTGAACCTCCCCTGGCACAGCCTGAGGCCGTTTCCTCTTGTCCTGTCACTTGTTACCTGGAAGAAGAGCCTGACCCCCACTTCATACCACCTCCTTTATTTGACTGCAAGGTGTCATTTAGCACCTGAGCACTGACAGTCCCCGTGAAGGAAGAAACAGTCCTACTTCGGTAGAAAAAGGAGCAAATACACAGCCTAGAAAATTCCACGAGTCTCAGGTTGGAGGTGGCATTGGGGACCCAGAGCCAGGACACTGCTTGTCATTTGGAGCAGGACAGGCATTTGTCAGGAGTGTCTGTGGTTCTGTGATCACTGGCCAGCCCCATTAAATCATTTCTTCATTATCCATGGGGAGATAACCCTACATCACCTTCAGGGATGGTTTAAAATACTCTTACTCTGGAAATCATCATTTCACTGTCTCCATAAATGATACAGGCAATTTTTATTCCCCTGCTGCAATTCCCATTAGCCCCAGGACCTGTTTTCCCTTGCCCTGTGCCTCCTATGCTCCATCACAACGTGGGCAAAGCGAGGCAGGATGGACTTGTTTTCTGCTAAAAGCCAGAAACTCAGCAGCTCTCCGTTTCCTTCCAGAGAGAAGGGTTTTCCAAGTTCAACAAGATCTATGAATACGACTACCAGATGTTTGGCCAGGTAAGAGTTTCCTTTCAATCTGCTGCTGGATTAATGAAGTGCAAATACTAATTAATAAAAGACATTTGTCAGGAGTTATGAAACACATCCCCAGCAGTGGGGATGTTCTGCCCAAAGATGAGGAAAAGTCAGATGTTGTTTTCTTGGCTCAACCACCTGTTTCGATGCTTTAAGTCTTTCAGCTTTCTGGTTTTGTATCAGTCAAAAATACATTGCTCTTTAGAATTGGGAGCTTCCCATAAAAATTGAGGATAAGGCAGTGGATTTACCTGTCAGTAGAAAGAAGAGCTTGTTATGATATATTAGTTTGGATGGCCCACCCTTGGAAGTGTTCAAGGCCACGTTGGACAAGGCTGGGAGCAACCTGGTCTAGCTGAAGGTGTCTCTGCCCACGGCAGGGGGTGGAACAAGATGATCTTTTAAGGTCCCTTCCGACCCAAGCCATTCTGGGATTAACAGGAGAGAGGTGTCACTCATTGTGTAAATTGAGACCTGAGGGAAGATTTGGGGGCTCTGGGTAGTTTTTAGTGAAGGATGGGGCACTAATGACCTTGCTGTGTCTCTTGCAGAATGTTACCATGGTGATGACATCCGTGTCAGGACACTTACTGACTCAGGATTTTCGGATGCCGTTTCGCAAATGGTTCGTACCTCGTGCCCTTGGCAGGAAGGGGTCTGTCACCTCCTGCTCCCCACAGCAAGGGGTTTGTCACCTCCTGCTCTCAGCCCTGAGCTGAGTGGAACACTGAAAGCTCAAAGACAAGGGGGCAGGGAGGGGCTCTGACACAGAACAGGGTGATGAGTTCCAAATTTTATTTACTAAAATATTGTTTGAAATTCCTCTTTTCAGAGTGCTAAAAAAACCCAAAGTCCTAATACTGGTTAGAATGCATCCAGGCAGGACAGACCCAGGGAATTAGACTGATGCCAAAATTGGATGGGTGTGTGTTCTTTGTTCAGCTAGGAGCTGTCCAGGGAAGTGAGGCACTTTCTCTGCCTTACTTTCCTTTGCTCTCTGGGCTTGATATAAGAGAAGTTGCTTGTTGCCTTCCAGATTTGCTGTTTTCTCTGACTGTTTTTAGATTCTGTTGCTTTTAAGTGTTAGTCAGCATTGCATGTGAACTCTTGTGTTGTCTGAGACAAGGCCTGTAATAAAATATATTATTAATTCCGGTATTTAGACAGCACCAGTTATGTCTCACAACATATGTTTTAGTTTATGTGATGCACAGTGTTTATCCTGTGTTTTCCAGGCATAGCTGCAACCCTTTAGTTCTTTTTGATGCTGAAATTGAGAAGTATTGCCCTGAAAATTACCTGGATATTAAGGTATGTCATGGTTAAGAGTTCAGGGGTTAGTTCAACAAATACTATCCCTGACAGAAGGATGATCATACCTTTGTCCTTAACATCCAGATTTCTAGAGTTTAGCAGATTCCTCCTGCATTCCCTAGACTATTAATGCTGTTCATTTGTGGCATTGTACCCGAGCAGGAGAGTTTCAAGTAGTGTGTGAAGGAACAACTACTTTGCTAAAAGTAGAAATGTTTTTTCCAACAAGGTGAGTGTGTCTCAGCTTTACAAAAAAATGACATTTTTAGAAAACAGGTTGTGGTACAACCTGCTCCAAGCCAAGCTTTTTAACGGAACTAGATATAAATAAATGACTCAATTCTTTTGAAAGCTGCCTAATCTCATGAGACACACAATTACCAAATGTTACTGCAACAATCCATCTCCATGGATACACGTTGTTTCATGTGCAGTGAGTCATTCCAAAATTAAATGACAAAGCGAGTGGCCTGGAACATCTCCCTGTGTTGTTTTCTCCTCTCAGAAAACCCTTGAACGAGAAATCCAGCAGTGCCAGGCCCTGGTGATCTGGACTGACTGCGATCGGGAAGGGGAGAACATCGGCTTTGAGATCATCCACGTGTGCAAGGCTGGTGCGTAGAGTGTCTTCATCAGTCTGAATTCCATTAAAGGTTTACCAGCTCCTCAGGGATCTTTTAGGAGAGGCATATTCTCAGTCTTATTGTGTCCAGGTTAAATGCTGACTGTAGTTCTGATAAATGTGGCTCTGATAAACCAGAAATACATTCAGCTGTTGGAAAGCTGTAGAGCAGATTGACAGCACATTCTTTTGAAAACAGCTGTTTATTAGTTGCTCCTCTCCACTGGTGTTTCAGTCACTCTGACTTCTTTTTTGTGTGTATCTGGCAGTAAAGCCAAACCTGCAGGTCTTCCGGGCCCGTTTCTCAGAGATCACCCTCCATGCTGTGAGATCAGCCTGCGAGAACCTCACCCAGCCAGACCAAAGAACCAGCGACGCCGTGGACGTCAGGCAGGAGCTGGACCTCAGGATAGGTACATAAACACCTGTCTCTGTATCCTCAGCACAAGGCAGAAATGCCCTGTGTAGTGTCATAAACCTGATATTTGGATCAGATACAACTAAACGACATCTCGTGTTTTACTGGAGACATGCCCTTTGAGTGATAGAATCATTTGGATGGGAAGAGACCTCCAAGATCATCGTGTCCAACCTGTGACTGATCACCACCTTGTCATATAGACCATGGCACTGAGTGCCATGTCCAGTTGTTTCTTGAACACCTCCAGGGATGGTGACTCCACCACCTCCTTGGGCAGCCCATTCCAATGTTCAAGAACTCCTTCCCTGAAGAAGTTCCTCCTCAAAGGAAGAAACTGCTCCTTGAGGCAAATATTAGGTTTATAATCCACACAACACTGACAAGCTTCTGCAACTGAGTATTAAACTCAAGAGTATCAAAAAGAATCATCTGCAGTGCTGTGGTTATCATTCAACATTGTTGTATTCAATTCTGGTGCACATTTTGTTGTCCCAGGTGCTGCCTTCACCAGATTCCAGACACTGAGGCTGCGGAAGATCTTCCCTGATATTTTAGCAGATCAGCTGATCAGCTATGGTAGCTGCCAGTTCCCAACACTGGGGTTTGTAGTTGAACGCTTTAAAGCCATCCAGGCCTTTGTTCCTGAAGCCTTCTACAAAATTAAAGGTATGTTTGGGGAAAACCAATCCTGGGCTCCATCTCAGTGGGTTTGATGTGCATAGAAAGGAAAAAGCATTGGAGCAACAAACACATAATGCTGCAGAGGTGGTTTCCTCTTCCTCTGCCATGACCACTGAGCAGAATTAGATAGTTTTCAAGTGCTTTTGTGATGTTTCCATTTTGTGACTACTCTATCAGCCAGCTCTGTTGTTCACCACAGTGACCCACGACCATGAAGATGGCAGCGTGGTCTTCAACTGGAAGAGGAACCGGCTCTTCAACCACACAGCATGCCTGGTCCTTTACCAAATGTGTATGGAGGTAGGAAGGCTTGGAAATAGCTCTGTAATTCAGATTCAGCCAAACATTCCCTGTAAAAGTTCCAGACTTTTAAAGAACAGTGTGTGCAAACTCTTAAAGGAGATTTGGATTTTCTTTGCTCTGTTTAGGACCCGGTAGCAACTGTTGTTGAGGTTGCAAGCAAGCCAAAGAGCAAATGGAGGCCCCTGCCCCTGGACACTGTGGTATGTCTGAACTCTGGAAAGGACTTCTCTGAAAGGAGCTTGGAACAGACGTTTTACTCACCACCCTGAATTATGCACTAATACTTCTGGGTTTTTTCTGGCCCTTCCCAACACAGGAACTTGAGAAGTTGGCTTCACGCAAACTGAAAATCAACGCAAAGGAAACCATGACAATAGCAGAAAAACTCTATACTAAAGGGTAAGAAAGCAAGACTTGGCCTGGGAAACTTCATTATTTTAAAAGTAAATGGTGTTTTGTCCAAACTGGGAAGCATCTTGGAGCACCTCTTTAAGTGCTCTCCTGCCTTTCTTCCTAAGGTTCATTAGCTACCCCCGAACGGAGACCAACATTTTCCCCAAGGAGCTGAACCTGTCTGCCTTGATACAACAGCAAATACAGGACCCAAACTGGGGAGCATTTGCACAGAGGATTTTGGATCAGGGTGGGCCAACCCCTCGGAGTGGAACCAAATCCGATCAGGCTCATCCTCCCATTCACCCCACAAAATACACCACTAACCTGCAGGTGGGTGAAGCCAAAGGTAACTGCTTTGTGCTGCTTGATAAATAAAGATAAAAGTCTTAAGAACACGGTCATTAGCACAGGACCCTCACCTGGAGGTCCCACTAATTTCTGGGTGTCTCGTTCACATGGGAGGACACTGACCCCTTGTACTGTTTGGGATCAGGGCAATGAGCAGAGACTCTACGAGTTCATCGTGCGCCACTTTTTGGCTTGTTGCTCCCAAGATGCCAAGGGACAGGAAACTACTGTGGAGATCGACATTGCCAACGAGCGATTCATTGCTCAAGGACTGATGATCCTGGCCCGAAACTACCTGGAAGTCTATCCTTATGACAAGTGGAGTGACAAGGTAATCCCCTTGAATAATATAAGTGGGAGAGGTTAAAGTAGCACTTCAATGCCAGCTTCAGACCCTTCTACAAAACATCATTTGACCATTTCTGGTTGTTTAACTCAGAGGCTTCTCTGCTGGAAAGCTGTGCAGCTTTATTTTGCCAGCTTTGGGTAGATTCTCCGCCTTTTGACACCACAGCAGAAGTCATTCAGGGTTGTAGGGCTGACTTCACCCACCAAGAGGAGCTGCCACTGCTGCTCCGTGATCTCTCTGGCAGCTTACTGCTGGCTGATCCCAAGGCCCCTGAGCTCTGTGACTGCACTGGCTGTTGGTGTGGTGTTTTGTCCCGAGTGAGTGGACCGGGAAGCAGTTTCAAAGAGATTCTCCTTTCTTTCCTTCAGGTTATCCCACTGTATGAGAAAGGGTCTCGCTTTCAGCCCACCACAGTGGAGATGGTGGATGGGGAAACCAGCCCTCCATTGCTCCTCACAGAAGCGGATCTCATTGCACTCATGGAGAAACATGGCATTGGTCAGTAATGGCAGCATGGCCTCTTGCTCTTGGCAGAGGGAACTCTCTAAATGTCACTTCAGAGAAAAAATCGCTTAAAAAACCAGAACAAAGTGATATAGGGACCTATGGGCAAAGTCCAGACACCCTAGGGAGCCTTCAGTACCCAGGGAGATGGGTGATTTTGTGTCCAGGGTGTGCCACCAGCACCTTGCTGGCCCCAGTGCCAGTGGGGCACGAGGGCAGTGCTCACCATAAGTTATGTCCTTGTCCCCTTAGCCCCTTGCACTGTGCCCCAGGCACAGGGGAAATGAGTTCTTGGCACCTGCTCCCACTGAATCTTGTCTGCTTCCAGGGACCGATGCCACCCACGCTGAGCACATCGAGACGATCAAGACGCGGATGTACGTGGGCCTTACAGCAGATCAGCGGTTCCTGCCCGGCCACCTGGGCATGGGGCTGGTGGAAGGTGAGGGCAGTGCCCATCAGGAAGGTGGCAGGTTCCTTATTTACCCCTTCCTTTCGCTTACCATTCTGTTTATTCCTCAGGCTATGATTCCATGGGCTATGAGATGTCCAAGCCTGACCTTCGAGCTGAGCTGGAGTCTGATCTAAAACTGATCTGTGAGGGGAAGAAAGACAAATCTGCAGTGTTGCAGCAGCAGGTCCAAAAGTACAAGCAAGTCTTCGTTGAAGCTGTGGCCAGAGCCAACAAGTGAGTCCTGTCTTTGCCCTCTTCCCTTTGCTTTGCTGTTCTGGCTGCTTATCTGGGTCGCAGCCTGGAGTGGGGGATCCTGTCACATTGTTGCCCTGGAGCTCTGCCTTAGTGTGTAGGCCTTTGCATGGGAGGGACTGACTCTCAGCCTGGCATGCCAACTAAGGGTTTAAACCAAGATGAGCAGTTAATTTTAAATTTGGGGATGGCAACATGCACTGACCTCTTTGATGTTGTACGCACCACTGTTCTTGTTCCAGGAATGTGGTGTTGAATCAACATGCTCAGAGGGGCTGTGTGGGGGGCAACAGGAGCTGAGCATCTCATTGCTCCTTGCAGAGACACACAGGATGCTCTGCTTGTTTCTTTACAGGCTGGATGAGGCCCTGGCTCAGTATTTTGGAGAAGCTGCAGAAATTCCAGAGCAGACTGAGGTGTACCCAGCAACGCCTGTGTCCATCCGGAAGTGTCCACAGTGCAACAGTGACATGGTCCTGAAGACCAGGAAGAACGGCGGGTTGGTGATCTTCTGATCTTCCCTCTTGTAGCCAGTGGCCTTCTGTGTTGGTTTGTGTTTTCCCAGGCGCTCGTTTACCTCCTTTGGTAAAAATTTGGAAGTCTTGGCCTGTAGCTCGCTGACTCCACACCAGCTCCATAAGCTGTGTGGACTCAGCTGAACCTCTTCTCAAGTAGGTATTTGCCCTTAAAAATTGTAGTTTGGACAATTTCTGATGGTTGAGAAGACAGGAGAACAGATCACCGACTATCTTGACTTTCCCTCTTTGTCATCTGGTGCCTTTGTCTCGCGGCAGGTTCTACCTCAGCTGCACAGGCTATCCAGCCTGTAAAACTGCAGTCTGGTTCCCTGACTTTGTACTGGATGTGACCAGGGACGAGAGCATCTGTGAAGTGTGTCAACCCCATCCAGTTCACAGGTAGGTCATATCAGTTATTCCTTGAGGAAACATGGGCCTTCAGGCATTAACTGTTGGACATTGGGGCAGAGACTTCCATGGGCTAGGCTGGGAACCACTTTCCATTCTGCCCTTAGGAAGCTGAAGCATGATGTGTAATCCCCATGGCCTGGGGATGGAAGGAAGAAAGAGGGGTTGGGGAAACTGGCCTACGTATAGCAGAATTCAATATGTAAAAATTCAAGTCTAAGTTGAGGTATGTTGATGAGAGATTAGATGAACTGGGAGACTTTGCCTCCTCCTTTCCTTGCAGACTGAAGTTTAAATTCAAGAGAGGCAGCGTTCCACCTGTGATGCCCCTGGAGTTCGTTGGCTGCATTGGAGGCTGTGATGAGATGCTGAAAGAGCTCCTGGACCTCAAGTACTTACACAGATCCTCCCAGCCCACGTCAGCCACCCAGCCAGCGCATCACCTGCAGGTCAACCACTCCCTGAACAGAGCAGGTGGTGAGAACAGGCACGGGAGGGGGACCACAAACCCGGCACGGGGACAGCTGCTCTCTGTGATCTCCAGCAGGACATCCAGGGATGCTCCTCCGGCCGCTCCGGAGGACGGGAGCAACGCGGTGGTGTGTAACTGCGGGAGCGAGGCGCTGCTGCTGACCGTGCGCAAGGACGGGCCCAACCGCGGCCGCCAGTTCTACAAGTGCGGCTCCAGCTCCTGCAACTTCTTCCTCTGGGCCGACGAGCAGGCAGAGGACAGAGCCACTGCGGCTCCACGGGGCTCTGTGCTCCCCCAGCCCGCCGTGGGAAGCGGCCCCGGAGGAGGGAGAGGCCCAGAGCCGCCGGGAAGCGGCAGCGCCGAGGCTGGAGGCAGCACAGTGTGCAGGTGTGAGCAGCCGGCCGTGACGCGCACCGTGCAGAAGGACGGGCCCAACAAGGGGCGGCAGTTCCACACCTGCCCCAAGCCCCGGGAGCAGCAGTGCGGCTTCTTCCAGTGGGCAGATGAGAACGTGGCACCAGGTAAGGCCAGGCTTGGGGTGAGACACAAAGGCTGAGGGCTGTTCTTAAGCTGAACAAAACAAGGAGCTACTGGAGAGGGTCCAGTGGAGGCCATGAAAATGGTGAGGGGTCTGGAGCATCTCTCTGATGAGGAGAGACTGCGGGATCTGGGCCTGGTTAGTCTGGAGAAGAGAGGACTGAGAGGGGATGTCATTAATGCATGTAAATTATCTCAAAGACAGGCACCAGGAGGATGGTGCCAGACTTTTTTCAGTGATGTCCAGTGACAGCACAAGGAGCAATGGCCATAAACTAAAACACCTCAATATGAGGAAGAACTTCTTTACATTGAGGGTGGCAGGGCACTGAACCAGCTGCCCAGGGAGGGTCTGGAGTCTCCCTCTCTGGAGATATTCCAAACCCACCTGGATGTGTTCCTGTGTCACCTGCTCCAGGTGACCCTGCCTCGGCAGTGGGGCTGGACTGGATGGTCTCTGAGGTCCCTTCCAACACTAGCTATTCTGGGATTCTGTAAACTGAACACACTCTCACACATGCTCATGCTGCACAGCATGGCAGCTCTTGTGGCACCTCATACATTTAACAGGTGTCAGGTTTGCCTTCAGAACATCTGTCAGCAGCTTTATAGCACTGCAAACGTTGCTTTTAGCAACTAAATCTGGCTTACTTTTCCAAGTGCTGGCAGGATACATCCTCACAGCACACATCTGAGCTCTGAGCAGGATGCTTGGCTTCTGTGTGCAGTGAACTTGACCACCTGTCTGTCCGTGACTTGGATAAAGCCCAGCACTCTTTCCAACAGTCTGTTTGGGAATTTGTCCTCCCAAATTGCAATGCTCAGCTTTGTGAGAACTGTCACCGACCTGGTACAGAGTTGAAGCGGTGGCACCACTTTTGGAGATCTTCAGCCCCACCCTGGCATGCCAGGGAAACTGTGCTGCTCTCTCTGGCCTAGTTTAGGGATGCAGGGAAAGGCCAAGTCATTCTGGAGCTTTGATCAGAAATCAGGTTGACTGTGAGAAGATGCTGAAAACAAAAATAATCACAAAGGATGCAAAAGAGAGAGCACTGACACACAGGGGCAGTAACCAAGTACAGAGGGGGAGACGTGGTCTGTGAGGGATCTTCAGCCCTGGCCACCTCCTCCTTACAAATTTGGACATAAAAGGATAGAATCAAGGTTTGAAAACTACTTAAACCCCAAGTTTTCCTCTGGCACGTTTGTTTCTGCATCAGCTGCAGACCAGAGCATGCAAACAGGCAGAACAGCTTCCCCTGTTCCATTCCCACATGTCTCTAATGCTGCAAGACAAATGGGTTACTTTTAACTCTTCAGACAAATCCAAAGCAAGTGCAGGTTCAGGAATAGTCTGAGAATCCTTGATCTGCTATTTTGAACTTGCCTTCTGTTTTTCACCTACTTATATTTTCAGAGGTCCTTAAATTTAAGTTGTTTCTCTCTAGGCCCTTCTGGAGATGCCTCTTTGAACAACTTTGGCAGCAGTGGGTACTCAAGAGGGTTGGGAAGCAAAGCCAAGAGACCAGGCAGTTTCTCCTCAGGCTCCATTGCCAAAAAACCACGGACCTGCAGCATTTGCCACCAGCCTGGGCACACAAGGAAAACATGCCCTCAGAACCACTGAGCTGGGATGGACCTGAAAGGACCAGAGTTGTGAGCTCCTCCAGGAGCAACTGCTGCCACAAGGAACTGGAGTCTGGAAACAAGTCCCTTGAGTGTTTTTTGGAAGGGCCAGTTGCAGGGTGCTCCTGCCAAGGGATGCCATCCATTACAGTAAGGGTTCTACCAGCTTGGAAAAGTGGTTCTACTGCCAGTGTCATCTTTTGTTTTCAGCTGCTCATCTGCTGAGCAGATTGGAATAGTCTAAACATTTCAAGGAAGCAGTTGGATGCAGAATCTGCAGAGAAAACTCTGCTGAATCATCCCCCAGCACCATTCCGGTGGCTGTACACAGCCTTTCCACAAGGAAGAGCTCGACTGGGGGCCACTAGGACAGACACCAGAGCTGCTGAGCTCTGCTTAGTCCCTGGCTTTCCACAGTGTGGAATTTAAGTTCCCTTTTAAGTTGATGTTACATGAGCAACATTCCCCTTTTTTGTCACCCTTACCTGGGTTGTCCCTGCCAGTGAAGGAGGGCCAGGTGCTTGTCCTGGGGGAAGCTCAGCTGGCAGTGCTCAGGAAAAGCCTTCATTTTAGATGGTCATTGAATGTGAAACAGAGTTCTTCCTCAAACTTTGAGTCATGCCTTTTTGATGCTGCTAGCTGATTTTGTGAAACTAATTGGTTTCTTATTAAAATACTATTTAATTTTTAAATTTGATGCGGTGGCACCTAAACTCTGCCTTGTTATTTCTTCCTACTTCAAACAGTCAAGTTTTTACTGTAAAAGCATCCACCCAGATCTTGCTCTTTCCACTGACTGGAACAATACAGGAGCTTTCTTGGCAGACACTCCCTGCAATAATTTAGAAGTGAATTGCAGAGGGGTGGGAAAAGTGGTTTTATCTCACCAGCTTTATCTGCTGCTCTGCTGCTGCCCCGGGACAGCTCAGCTGGCTGAGCTGAAGGGAGGCTCTGTTTTCCTGCTTGGAGTTCAGACTGAACTCCCTGGGAAGCCAGGATGTCTCTTCCCTCGCTGTTGGGGCTTCCTCTGTACATCAAAGGAAGGAGATCTGCAGGATTCCTGTGTGCTCTGCTGCTCAGGATCCTGCTCAGGACCTGGGCACAGAGCAGTTCCCACGGTCAGTCCTTAGGGAACTGGCAGAACATGGGATGGGCAGGAGGCTGGAGCACCTGGAGGGCAGCTGGAAGGAGAGACATACCAGCACAGGTTAACTTTGATGTCTGCACAAGACAGGAGAGCCTTAAACTCTGCAGCAGCCCATTGCTACCAGGCCTAAATCCATGGAGGAGGGTCAGGAGAACAGAGGTTGCATTTCCCTGTACCCCTCACTCCCACCACTAACAGCTGTGGCCTAAAAATACAGACCTGTGGGCTAAAATAACAGGACTAGAAGGTTTTGGAATGTGATCACTGAGTGAAAGCACAGCAGCAGCCTAGGCAGCCACCTTGGAATGGCAACAGCAGTGGGAAGCACTTGTGCAGGACACAGGGAGCAGGTTGAACCTCACTGGGGGCATCAGCCAGGACCTGCTCTAACCCTGGTCAATGCTCAGCTGAGCCCTGGGTAAATGGTTCAAGCTCAGTGTCCAGACTGCAGCCAGGCACTCTGGGCATCCAGGGGTTTGGAAGAGGAGAAGGAAAACCTTGCAGGATGGGATTTGACCTCCACTAAGCTCTCCACAATGTGGGGCGATGCCGTGGGTGGTTCCCAGGAAGGCCGCCACAGCTGAGGAATCACTTCAGCCCTTACCACAGGAAAGGAGACAAACCAGAGCTGACACCAGAGAACCAGTGTACACAGGGAAGGTTTATTCTCATCACTAACACCTGGGAAGTGGTTTGGAGGAACAAAGTAATTTTCAGACAGAGAGGAAAGCAGGTTTTTTTTCCTCCCATAAACAAGTTGTAATGAAAATTAAACCACAACAGCTGCTCACAATGAAGTCCACAGGACTTCTCCAGCTCCACCCGTGTGCAAAACCAGCTCTTCCCACTAAACAGAAGAACAAATTCCTTTGCCCTGGGACTACAGCCAGACCAAACCCTACCAGCAGCCACAGGAAAAAAAAACCAAAAAAAAAACAAAACAAGATACCCAAACACAACATATTTTCTTAATAAAAAGCATAAAACCACTTCAGTTCTTGCAAGCACTCTGCTTACAGCATCATTCCTGCCCTGCTTCCCCACCCCATACCATGGGGCTCCAGGGAAAAAGGACCTCAAGACAGCAGCAATACATGTGTGAAAAGGTGACCAGACAGATTGGACAGGGACACAGTGCCCACAGACAGACACTGGCAGCCACCCACCCGCCAGGGAGGGGACACAGCCCTGCTGCAGCCTCCGAGGGACTGAAACCAGGAGCCTCCCCAGAGCTAGCAGCACTTTTTCAGGACATCTTCCAGCAAAACACTGCATGGGAAAAGGGCCATGAAGCCCCAGCTCCGTGCTGGAAGCAAACCCCTTCCTCGGCAGGGGACAGAGAGGTAGAGCTGAGCTCACTCCTTCTGGCAGCTGAAAGGGTTTCCAAGGAATAAACCCCCAGCCCCATTTGCTATGGCTGTACCATCAAGTGCCCAGACAACATCCTACAGGCAGGTGAGGCTCCCACCCTGTCCCAAGTGCTGGCACAGTAAGACCAAGTAGAGTGCTGGTGAAAGGACCCACCCAGGACGCTGCACCTGAGGGGTCTGCAGGACACAGCAGCAGGAGGGAGCTGCTCTGGGAGCACAAGGGGAGCCTGACAGCTGGGACAGGCAGAGGACGCTGGGAACCAGAGACTAAACATGCTTCACTTGGCTCCCAGTGGACAGGACTCACCTGTGGGTACTCCAGGTGTGGGCTGCCCTCACCCAGGGTTTGGCAGAGCCTCCCAGCCACAGGCTCCTTCTGCCAACACCCACTTCTGCTCAGGCACGTTTTATTCACACAGGAACCATTTTTTTTTTTTCTCATAAAGTGCAAGAACTTTGCCTCTCACTGACTAGTCAACTAGAAGCATCGCAGCCCTCACAGCGGGGAGCAGCAGGCAGCTGAGGAACATCCCACATCTGGGAGCTCCCAACACACTGGTCACTCCAGCAGCAGCTCAGGCTCAGACATGGCCCTGTAGAGCACAAAGCCCATCTCATCAATTTCCTCTTCCAACAGCTCAGAGAACAGGTTGATTTTGGGGTTGAAATAGGAAGGCAGGACCCCTTTCTCCAGGTAGGCCACCAGCTCCTCGAGAACCTGCTGGAACCTGTCAGCAAGGCTCTCCTCTGCCCAGTCCGAGCCAGTGGCACTGAGGTGCAGGATGACATGGGTCACGGGGCTGCCACCCAGTTTGTGCAGGGTGGGGTGGCTCCTGCAGACACCGTTCAGGATGCGGAGGCAGCGCTGCCGAGCCCCGGAGTCGCCGGCATCCAGCTCCTTCACCTTCGAGACCTCTGCCCTGTAAAAGCTCTCGAGCCAGAGATTTTCCACCAGTCCCTCAGGAGGGACAGCCAGAAGAACCTTGTCCTCCATTTCCACCACTGGGAAGAGGGTGATGCTCAGCTCGACCTGATCGTGTTTGACTTCCAGCTTCAGGTCCCGGGAGGCCACGACGGGGTGGATGACACATCCCAGCAGGCCACCGATGGCAGGCCAGTTGATGGAGGCCACCAGCATCTTGTGGAGGGTCTCACTGAGCACGTTGGAGGAGAGGTACCGGCCCACCATGAACCTGTCCCAGGAGCTGCTCCCACGAGGGAAATACCCCAGATCGACCCTCTTGATCATCCAGTACTGGGGGTTCCTCACCACGGTATCCTCTCCCGGGATGAGGCTCCAGAGCCCGGCATCGAGGACCACGGGCAGCATGAGGTTGATGTGGTCAGCTGCCAGGACCTCCAGGCCATCCAGGAGGGCTCCGCTTAGGAAGAGGCGGCCGAAGGGCAGCTCGGGGCACTTGCTCCGCAGGAAGTTCTGCAGTTGGGTGCTGATGCTCCTGGCCAGCTGTGGGACAAGGGACACCTGGATCTCGGGCACGGCCAGCCGACTGCTGTGGTGGGAGAGGAGCTTCTCCTGCAGCGTGAGGCAGTGCAGGGCGCTGGACTTGACCTGGGGAGCCCCCAGAGGGGCAGAGCAGACCTTGGGATCTGTGAGGAGGGAGAAGTCACAGCTCTGAGCAGATCATCTGCAACCCACAGCAGCAGCTCCTGCTGCAGCCAAAGGGGAGGCATGAGCTGCGTGCCCCATTCTTAGCCCACCTCCCTGGATGAGACACTGGCCTTGCCAAGGGGCCCCGCTGCATCCACGCAGAGCCCAAAACCGCAGTAGTGCCCAGCCTCACCCCTCAGCTAAAAATGAGTGAACCAGGTAAGGGATTCGCTGCCAGGGTCTCTACAACTCTCAGCCCCACTGAGATGGCTCAAGCAGATCCAGCCTATCCCAATGACTGCCTGAGTGAACTTAGAGAATTATGGGATATCCTGAGCTGGAAGCAACCCACAAGGATCATCCAATCCAACTCCTGGCACTGCACAGACACCCCAACCATCCCACGCTGTCCCTCAGAGCATTGTCCAAACCCTCCTGGAACTCTGGCAGCCTTGGGGCCGTGCCCACTGCCCTGGGGAGCCTGTTCAGTACCTGATCACCCTCTGGGGGAAGAGCCTTTCCCTGAGATCCAACCTAAACCTCCCCTGAGACAACTTCAGGCCATTCCCTGGGTCCTGTCACTGGCCACCAGAGCAAAGGGATCAGCGCTACCCCTGCACTGCCCCTCATGAGGGTCCTGCAAACAATCCTGCTCCAGGGCCAGTATCTCAGGACCTGCCCTGCACTGAGACAGGGCCTCCTTCCCACTTGGAAAAACGCCACCTCTGTAGGCAGCCGGACAAGGCAGCCTTTGTCTGCAGCAGCTCCCGAGCGCACCTTCCTGCAGGCAGAGCTGACCCAGAAAACGAGGGCAGCCAACTCTGCTCCAGAGGAGACAAACCCCGACAGCCCTCGCCATGCCGGGACACCCGGGGTGTTATCGGAGGTCCTGTTTCCACAGGCATTGCCTAAAAAGGGACCGTGGCTCGGGAGCCTCCCACAAGGGCTGGCTCCAGCGGGTCAGCTTCCCGAACATGGAGCTAAAAATAACATGGAGCTCCAAGGGAGCAGAGCCGAGCCAGCATGGAGCACAGCAAGGTGATCTTCCCCGCTGGACACCCTGAGCCTCACCTGGCACCAGCAGCCGAGCTGGGGAGAGCAGAGGCTCACTAAGGTCTTCCCTTCTCTGCTTCTTGGGAGGCTTTGGTGTTGTCTTGATCAAGGCCAAGTCCTGCCAGCTCTCCTCCAGGGTCTTCTGCTCAGCTTTGGGATCGCCTTCATCCCGAGGGCTGGTGGCTCGGTCGATCAGCTGGAAGGGAAGGGAAACCCACACGGACAAGTTGTTACCTTTGCTTCCCCTCAATTCTGGGTGGCAACAGCCCCTCTGGTGCACATGTAGGGGGACACAGCCCCACATGGGGCTTCTACTCGGAAAAACACAGTTTTGAGGGCCACAAAGGTGCACACCTTCTTCCCGTGGGCTTTAAGTGGAAAACAGGTGCCCAGATACAACTTCAGGCCCAGGTGCCTTTCTGGATGGGATAGTGTATGGCAGGTGCATGCTGCTCCAGGCAAACAGAGCATGGGGCTGTTGGTGGCCCAGCAGGGTGGGAATGGGCAGCTCCGTGCCCACGGCACTGCCACCAGCACCAGTGGCCCTTGTGCCACGTGCAAGGGACCAGCTCAGGAGCAGCCAGCGGGCCTTGTGGCACATCCATTCCCACCACGCTGGGAACCCGAGCAGCAATCCTCCCCCTCCTCCCGCGCCCCAGTCCCTGCCCCAGCCTTACCCTCTTGACGGCCAGCGTGGCGATGGCCAGCACGGCCGCGCCGCTCACGCCCAGCACCAGCCTGGCGTTGGCCAGCAGCACATCGAACACGCTGCCCAGCCCGTCGAGCACGCTGCCCAGCCCGCCGCTCTCCTGCCGCCGGCCCCGCTGCTGCCAGAACGCTGCCATGGCCCTGCGGAGAACAGGGGGGGGTCACCCGGGGCTGCGGGACCCCCACCCGCGGCGGGGCCGGGGGTGGCACAGCCCGCGGGGAGGGAGGATTTTTGGGGAGGGGAAGGATCCGCCCCTCGCTTCTCTCCACCCCCGAGGCAAAGGCTCCGGCCGGCGGGTGGGGCGGAGGAGCCAAGGGTCACCCCGGGGAAGGGACAGCAGGGACAACGGGAACCAGGGAAAGGGCATCACAGGGAAGGGTCACCCCAGGGAAGGGTCACCAGGGAAAACAGGCACCCTGGGGAGGGAA
>JAWWEU010000034.1:14356678-14378321 GCA_035583155.1 Acropternis orthonyx | reverse complement strand
TTCCTCCCCGTCCCTCCCGTCCCCTCCGCCATGGCGGCCACCGGCGTCCTGCCCTTCGTGCGCGGCGTCGACCTCAGCGGCAACGACTTCAAGGTGCGGGGCGCGGCGGGAGCGGGAGCGGGAGCGGGGCCGGCCCAGCCGCCAAGGCCCGCCGGGCCCGGGCCCCGCCCGGCGCTGTCAGGCCTGGCCCGGCCCCGCATCCCGCACCGGGCTGGGTGTTCCGGGGCAGCCCGCAGAGCCCCAGCCCAGGAGGCCCCACAGACAGGGGCGGTGCCCGGCCCCTCCAGGCTCCAGCCCCACGGGACGGGGCGAGCCCAGCCGCCCCCAGCCCCATCGTACCGGGGTATCCCGGGCCCCCGGGGCCTAATCCCGTAGAACGAGGTGATCCTGATCTCCTCCGAGACCCAGTCCCAGCCCCACAGTTCCCAAGTCTACAGGACGATGTGATCCTATCTCCCAGTCCCATAGGACTAGGTGATCCCGGCCCCCCCCTCCAGGCTCCAAATCCCATAGGACTGGACAACCCAAGCTCTCAATTCCATAGTACTGAGCAATCCCAGGACCCCAAAACCATAGTATTGGGTGATTCCAGCTCCCGATCCCATAGGACTGGACAATCCCCGCCCCACAGGGTCCATCAGACCGAGGTCCCCAGCCCCTGTCCCCATGGGGCAGGGGCTGTGCTCACCCTCCTCCTCCTCCTCCAGGGCGGATACTTCCCGGAGCACGTCAAGGCGATGACCAGCCTGCGCTGGCTGAAGCTGAACCGCACGGGGCTCTGTTACCTGCCTGAGGAGCTCGCTGCCCTACAGAAGCTGGTGAGCCCCACGTTCCCGCAGGGAATGGCGCTCCTCTGTCCCGCTGGAGCCACGGCATCCGACGGGAGCCTGCTCCCTGCCAGCCCTGTGGCTCATCGGCGGGTGCTCCAGTGTCTAATAATAGAGCTGAGCTACGGCGTGTGGTTGAAATCAGATGCAGGAACTGTCAGGAGTGGGTTTGACATGGACTGGTGCTTGGTTTCACCTTTTTTTTCCTAGAAAACCAGATTAAAAACCATGCTTAGATTCTCTGCCCTTTAATAGGTGGTGGTTAGCACGGGGAGACTTGAGGTTTTGGGTGCTTTTTTCCCCTCCTCCTCTACTAAAATATATAAGGAGCAGGAGCTGGCAGATGCCTGGCTTTGTTTTCTGGGTGGCTCTCCCAGTGCCTTGGTGGAGCTCCCTGGTGGAGCCCGTGGCTCAGCTTTGCTTTGGTGGTGCCCAGCAGCAGCACCTCAGGAACCTCCTTCAGTCGGTGTCAGACAAACTCAACCCTTTAAACGCTGCCAGGAGTCCCCATCCCTGTGCCAGGTGCAGGGAATCCCTCCCTGCTGCTCAGAGCCGAGCTCCCCCTGGCCCTGCCACATGCTCGGAGGGACACGGCGAGTCTTAAATCCTGGCATCCCGCCCACAGCCTGCCAATTCCTTGTTTTCCTGTGCAGGCAACAGCTGAGCTGGTGATCCCCAGAGGGAAACATTTTCCCAGGGGAATTCCTCCTACCCCACCTACCCCGTGCCTTTCCCCGTGTGTTTCCAGATCGCCCAGTGAGAAGCGTTGGTTTCCCATTTCCAAGGACTGGGCTGTGTTTGCTCAGGGACTGTGTGGGACCGCGACAGGCCAGCCCAGTGGCATCCCAGAGCACCCTGAACCCTGCAGCAGGGCTGGGGTGTCCCAGCCAGGGCTACCCCAGGAATGAGGGATGCAGAGGCAGCGTGGGCACACTGGGGCCAACCAACCAGTTGGAGACTGGGAGCATCCCTGCAGCTCTGTGTGTGTCAGGGCTTTGCAAGCCCCTTACTGTCCTGGGATGCAGGAGCCCCCACATCCATGTGGGGTCCCAACTGTTGCTCTGAGCAGCCTCAGCTCCTCTCTCTGCTCACTGGGACTTGTCTGGGGCTTCCCTGCAGGAACACCTCTCCGTGAGTCACAACAGCCTCACCACGCTCCATGGAGAGCTCTCCGGCCTGCCCTGCCTCCGGGTGAGCATCCCCCTCCTGCATCAGGTGTCCCCAGGCACTTTCAGCTCTGGGGCCACACAAGGATCCTACCCGGCCACCCTGGGGAGACCAGCAGCTGGCTGAATTCCTGCCTCTCTCCCCTTTCCAGGCGATCGTGGCTCGGGCAAACAGCCTGAAGAACTCGGGAGTCCCCGATGACATCTTCCAGCTGGATGACCTCTCAGTGCTGGTGGGTGCAGAGTCTTTTTGGCTGATGTAGGAGCCACCTCAGACTCCTGGATCCCATTCGTACACCTCAGTGTCCCCTTGTGCTCCTTGACAAGCACCAGTCCCAAGCCTGTGCCCAAGCTCCAGGGAAGCTGCCTGTGGGCTGGATGACCCTTTAGCAGTACCTTGTTTAAAGGCTGATGCCATGGTTGGGTTCCCCATATGCTGGTCCAGCTCCTGCTGCTGTGCCCCTGGAGATGCCCCTTGGTTCTCAGGTTTGGGAGGTGGTGGCTGGTTGAAGAGCAGAGGGTGACACCTGCTTTTTGCTCCCATTGTTCCCAGGATCTGAGCCACAACCAGCTCACAGAGTGTCCCCGGGAGCTGGAGAATGCCAAGAACATGCTGGTTCTCAACCTTGGCCACAACAGGTGGGTCCAGAGGAGGGTGAACATCTCCCCTTGGCCCTGGCCACCTCCATCCATCACTGCCCTTCACTCTGGGTCCTGCTCTCTGCCTCTCCTCGAGGGAGAGCCGGGGCTGGTGCAGGTCCCAGGCAGCCCTGCATATCCCCATATTCCCACAGCATCGACACCATCCCCAACCAGCTCTTCATCAACCTCACGGACCTGCTCTACCTCGACCTGAGCGACAACAAGCTGGAGAGTCTCCCGCCGCAGATGAGACGCCTGGTCCACCTCCAGACCCTCATCCTCAACAACAACCCCCTCCTGCACGCGCAGCTCCGGTAAGGCCCTGCTTTCCAGGCTGGATCCCAGTCTCCCAGGGCTGGGCCAGTGCCTGCTCCCTCCTAAGGCTCTCCCTGCCCTGTGGTCCACAGGCAGCTCCCGGCGATGACGGCCCTGCAGACCCTCCACCTCCGGAACACCCAGCGCACACAGAGCAACCTGCCCACCAGCCTCGAGGGGCTGGTGAACCTGGCAGGTAGGCCCGGGGCATCCAGCCCCACAGAGCCCTCCCGGGGTTCTCCCAGCCATGGTGTGGGTCTGGCTGGTGGGGTCATGCCGTTGTCTCATCCCCCAGATGTGGACCTGTCCTGCAACGACCTCAGCCGTGTCCCCGAGTGCCTCTACACCCTGGGCAGCCTGCGGCGCCTCAACCTCAGCAGCAACCAGATCACAGAGCTGTCCCTCTGCATCGACCAGTGGACCCAACTGGAGACCCTCAACCTGTCCCGCAACCAGCTCACCTCCTTACCTGTATGTCCCTTTCCAAACCTACCATCCCTGCCCGTGCTTCCATGGTTCTCCCTCACCCCGCCTTCTCCCCCTTCCCCAGTCAGCCATCTGTAAGCTCACCAAGCTGAAGAAGATGTACCTGAACTCCAACAAGCTGGACTTTGATGGGATCCCCTCGGGCATCGGCAAGCTCATCAACCTTGAGGAGTTCATGGCAGCCAACAACAACCTGGAGCTCATCCCTGAGAGCCTGTGCCGGTAGAGAACAGCCCATGGCTGGATCTGCTCTGTCCCCAAAAGGAGACACACAGGATGTGTGCTTGACAGAGTGCCACCCTGGCCTGGCCCATCACCAGCACTGCTGTCCCACAGGTGCTCCAAGCTGAGGAAGCTGGTGCTGAACAAGAACCGCCTGGTGACGCTGCCAGAGGCCATTCACTTCCTGACGGACGTGGAGGTGAGCCCCCAGCAGCCCTCAGCCGTGGGCTGGGACCGCCAGAGCCTCAGTGCATCCCTGGGATCCCAGGGCCGTAGGGTGGGGTGGGTGAGGTGAGGGCAGGGAGGCCTGAGGCACTCTGGCTCACGGTTCAGCCCAGGCAGGTGGAGGATTCGGGGCTCCCCCCACACCCCCTCACCTCACTGAAGCCCGGGGTGCTCCGGAGGTCTCCATGCCATGCCACATCCTCCATGTCGCTGTGAGCAGGTGCTTCAGAGCACTGAGGCCTCTGTCCCCTCCTTGGCAGATCCTGGACGTGCGCGAGAACCCCAACCTGGTGATGCCCCCGAAGCCGGTGGATCGCTCCTCGGAGTGGTACAACATCGACTTCTCCCTGCAGAACCAGCTCCGCCTGGCCGGAGCCTCCCCGGCCACCGTTGCAGCCGCCGCGGCGGGTCAGTGTGCAGGGCCCTGGGAGAGCCTGGGAAATGAGCTGTGCTCCACAGGGTGCCCCACAGGTGTCCTGGCTGCTTCTCACCCCGTCCCCGTGTCCCCAGGGAGTGGCACCAAGGACCCGCTGGCCCGCAAGATGCGGCTCCGGCGGCGCAAGGACTCTGCCCAGGATGACCAGGCCAAGCAGGTGCTGAAGGGGATGTCAGACGTGGCCCAGGAGAAGAACAAGAAGATAGAGGTATAGTGTGGGGTGGGAGAGGGGCCCCGAGGGCAGCACAGTGCCCCTAACCCACCCCAGGTGCCAGCAGGGACCCCCTTTTTCCCAACTTGGGTGACCTGTCCCCATCCCACAGGAAAGCGGGGAGGCAAAGGCACCGGACCTGAAGACACGGCGCTGGGACCAGGGCCTGGAGAAGCCACAGCTGGACTACTCAGAGTTCTTCAGCGAGGATGTGGGGCAGCTGCCTGGCCTCTGTGTCTGGCAGATCGAGAACTTCGTGCCCATGCTGGTGGATGACACTTTCCACGGCAAGTTCTACGAGGCCGACTGCTACATCGTGCTCAAGGTACCTGGGGAGGGCTGAGGGTCCCTCACATTCCCCAACCCAGGGCTGCAGCTGTCCCATCTCACACCTTGTCCTTTCCCAGACCTTCCTGGATGAGAACGGTTCCCTCAACTGGGAGATCTACTACTGGATCGGGCAGGAGGCCACGCTGGACAAGAAGGCCTGTTCCGCCATCCACGCCGTCAACCTCCGCAACTACCTGGGGGCCGAGTGCCGCTGCATCCGGGAGGAGATGGGGGATGAGAGCGAAGAGTTCCTCCATGTGAGGCCAGCCCCTGGCTCCCCTGTAGTCCCAGCCCCTCCCCTCCCACCCTCACCCCCTCCCTGTCCCCAGGTCTTCGACAATGACATCTCCTACATCGAGGGTGGCACAGCCAGCGGCTTCTTCACCGTCGAGGACACACAGTATGTCACCAGGTATTGCTGGGGACAGGGGCAGGGGGGTGTGTGGGGCAGGCAGTGCCCCGTGTCCCACCATGTCTGTCGTTCTCCCAGGCTGTACCGGGTCTATGGGAAGAAGAATGTCAAGCTGGAGCCAGTGGCACTGAAAGGGACATCGTTGGACCCCCGGTGAGCAGCCAGGGGACACAGGGTCCCCATTGCAGAAAGTGCAGCAGGGCCCACCTGAGACACTGTAGCTGCAGCTGTGGAGTGCAAATGTGCCAGACCAGCACCTTCCTACAAGGATGTGGGTCCAAACCCCAACTGGCAGCTGTGGTGCCCTGAAGAGACCCCCAGGATGAGTAGGACACTTGGTGCACCCCACTCTCCCCTGACTCCTCTCACCTGTCTCCATCAGGTTTGTCTTCCTCCTGGACCACGGCCTCAACCTCATTGTGTGGCGTGGGAGGCAGGCCACGCTGAGCAGCACCACCAAGGCCAGGTAGGGCTAGTGAGGGGGCTGGGGCTGTGGGGAGCCCACCTGCCATCTCACCTGCTCCCACTGCAGGCTCTTTGCCGAGAAGATCAACAAGAACGAGCGGAAGGGCAAGGCAGAGATCACATTGCTCACCCAGGGCGAGGAGACCCCCGATTTCTGGGAGGCACTGGGGGGGCAGCCCGAGGAGATCCGGCCCTGTGTCCCTGATGACTTCCAGCCCCACAAGCCCAAGCTGTACAAGGTGGGGAGCTGTCTGTTGGGCTGTGGGTGCTGCTGGGGTCCTGCAGCCCCCTCCCTTCACCTGTGTCCCTGTCCCCTCCATAGGTCGGCCTCGGTCTGGGCTACCTGGAGCTGCCCCAGATCAACTACAAGCTCTCAGTGGAGCACAAGAAGAGGCTGAAGGCTGATCTGATGCCAGAGATGCGCCTGGTAGGATGGGGCGGGGAGGTTCTCCCAGTCTGACCAGTGAGACTGGTTTCATGCCCCCTCTGCCTCCAGCTGTGCCCTGGGAGAGGCAGGTCTGGCCACCAGCGCCCGGCTGGGGGATGCTCTGCTCTTCCTGGCTGTCTGTCAGGAGCAGGCTGGGTGTTTTCCAGCTGGGAATGCCTGACCCTCTCTTCCCTGCGATGCCCTCAGCTGCAGAGCCTGCTGGACACCAAGAGTGTGTACATCCTGGACTGCTGGTCCGATGTCTTCATCTGGATCGGGAGGAAGTCGTCGCGGCTGGTGCGGGCGGCGGCGCTGAAGCTGAGCCAGGAGCTGTGCACCATGCTGCACCGGCCCAAGCATGCCATGGTCACCAGGAACCTCGAGGGCACCGAGTGCCAGGTGGGGCACAGACCTCTTGGATGGGGTGCTGGGTGCCAGGGAGGGTGCGGTGGCCCTGCGTGCGTTTTCTGCTTCCCAGTTTACACCTCGAACATCTGGAGGTGTTCCAGAAACAACTGGATGGGGCACTCGGTGCTCTGGCCCGGTTGACAAGGTGATGATCAATCAAAGGTTGGACTCGGTGATCTTGAAGGTCTTTTCCAACTTTAATGATTCTGCGATTTAGGTGTTCAAGTCCAAGTTCAAGAACTGGGACGACGTCCTGCGCGTGGATTACACCCGGAATGCCGAGACGGTGCTGCAGGATGGTGGCCTGGCCGGCAAGGTCCGGAAGGACGCTGAGAAGAAGGACCAGATGAAGGCCGACCTCACGGCGCTCTTCCTGCCCCGGCAGCCCCCCATGCCCCTCAGCGAGGTAGGGCTGGGGACCCCCTTGAATCCACCCCTGGGCATGGGCTGGGTGCTGATGGAGGGGCTGGAGGCTGACGAGCATGTGGGGTCACAGGCAGAGCAGCTGATGGAGGAGTGGAACGAGGACCTGGATGGCATGGAGGGCTTCGTGCTGGAGGGCAAGAAATTCGCTCGCCTGCCTGAGGAGGAGTTTGGCCACTTCCACACCCACGACTGCTACGTCTTCCTCTGCAGGTGACACCCAGCTCTTGCCCTCTGGGGCTGCTGGACCACCTTGTCCCCCACCTCCCTTCCCAGCCCCACAGCCTGCCCCATCCCTCACACCACTCCCTGTTCCTGCCCTCAGGTACTGGGTGCCAGTGGAGTACGAGGAGGATGAGGAGAAGAAGAAGAAGGGTGAAGGCAAAGGGGAGGAGGAGGGAGAGGAAGAGGAGGAGGAGAAGCAGCCTGAGGAAGACTTCCAGTGCATCGTCTACTTCTGGCAGGGCCGGGAGGCCTCCAACATGGGCTGGCTCACCTTCACCTTCAGCCTTCAGAAGAAGTTTGAGAGTCTCTTCCCTGGCAAGCTGGAGGTGACACAGCTGGGGGGGGTGACACAAGTCCCCCTTTCTGCCCCCGAGGCTGAGGGCAGGGGACAGCAACAGAGATGGGGGCTGGCAGGGGGATGCAGCCGGGACTTGGGCTTGTGTTTGGGGGGTCCCCGTGGCCCTGCTGACACACCCCCCTGTCCAGGTGGTGCGCATGACCCAGCAGCAGGAGAACCCCAAGTTCCTCTCGCACTTCAAGAGGAGGTTTGTGATCCACCGGGGCAAGCGGAAGGAGCGGGCCAGCCCTCCCCAGCCCAGCCTCTACCACATCCGCACCAACGGCGGGGCCCTCTGCACCAGGTCAGTGCTCCAGGGGCTGCTCCAGGCCAGGAGTGGGTGCCCACGGGTGCCAGGGTGCAGGTGGGATACCTGCCAGTGGGCACAGCTGCCAGGGCTCTCCTCCTGACTTGGGGCCTCCTTTTCCAGGTGCATCCAGATCAACACGGATGCTGGTCTGCTCAACTCCGAGTTCTGCTTCATCCTCAAGGTACTGCTCCTGGCTGAGCATCCTCAGGGATGGCTGGGTGCCCTCCTGCCCCCTGAGCAGCCCTGACTCTGTGTTCCCCAGGTGCCCTTTGAGAGCACAGACAACCAGGGCATCGTCTACACGTGGGTGGGCCGGGCGGCCGACCCCGACGAGGCCAAACTGGCCGAGGACATCATGAACCACATGTTTGATGACTCCTACAGTAAACAGGTGAGTGGGGCTCAGCACCAGCTTACCTGAGTGACAGTGACTACCCAGGCCACGCTCAGTCCTGTGCCGGCCCTTGCAGGTCATCAACGAGGGAGAAGAGCCTGAAAACTTCTTCTGGGTGGGCATCGGGAGCCAGAAGCCCTACGATGAAGATGCCGACTACATGAAGCACTCCCGGCTCTTCAGGTGGGTGCTGGCCCAGGGAGGGCTGCTCCAACCTGCTGGTTCCCTTCTTCCCTCAGTGCCCAGGGCCTCTGCTCCCAGCTCTGTCCATCCCTTGGGAACCGACGAGCCAAAACAGAGCTGCTCCTTCACATCTCTTCCCTCTGCATGAGCCAAGTCCTAGCAAACTCATGGCTGATGCTGTCTGCTTCTGGCTCTTCCCACAGGTGCTCCAATGAGAAGGGTTATTTCTCCGTGTCAGAAAAGTGCTCGGATTTCTGCCAGGATGACCTGGCTGATGATGACATCATGCTGCTGGACAACGGGCGGGAGGTGAGCTGAGGACAGGAGGCTGTCCTGGGTCTGGATCTTCCAGCGGCTCCATGTGCTGAGCCCAGCTGCTGGTTCTTCCCACAGGTCTACATGTGGGTGGGCACCCAGACCAGCCAGGTGGAGATCAAGCTGAGCCTCAAAGCATGCCAGGTAAGGCCTCCCTCCAGCTTGGGGCTGAGGGAGGGAGGATTTGGGCACTTCCACCTCCCCTCAAGGCCCTGACCTGGGTGGTGCCGAGCTCCTGGGCCAAGGAATGCCAGCCCTGATGGCGGGTGAGGGCTGGGGACCCCCACGGCTGTGCTCTGCCCCAGGTCTACATCCAGCACATGCGCTCCAAGGACCCCACACGTCCCCGCAAGCTCCGGCTGGTGCGGAAAGGCAACGAGCCCTGGCCCTTCACCCGCTGCTTCCACGCCTGGAGTGTCTTCCGCAAGCCACCTGCCTAAAGACTGGGGGCACCCGGTGCCAGCCCCCTTGGCACAGCTGGATCCTGGCACCCTGCGCTGCCACACACGCCTGCTCCCAGCCAGGCTCGGCTTGGAGCTGCTTCCCCCCGAGCCGGGGCCAGTGGGGAGCACTGGGGCTGTCCCTCTGTCCCCACCTTCTCCTGGCACAGGGCCCCTTCCCTTCCTGGGGAGCCCCTGTTACACCCTTGCTTGGGGATGCTGCTGCCCCAAACCAGTGCCGAGCTCCCCCTGCGACTTGGGGGGGCAGGAGCGATTCCCAGTTTGGGTGGGAGGATGCTTTGCTAAGGAGAACTGGGGGAGCAAGGGGCTCTCAGCCCTGGGCCTTACAGCTGGGGGATGGAACCCCGGCAGGGGTCAGCCCATCAGGATCATATCAATAAAGGCTGCACTTCTTACCCCAGGCTCTGTCTCACTCCCACCCTGATCCTGCCCCTCCGCAGCTCAGGGGAACGAACCCCAGCACTCACCTGGCTCCAAGGCTCCCCCAACACCTGCAGCCCGGGCAGTTGATATTAAATGCTTTATTTTCAATATTAAAAACCAGTATTTTTAATAACTAAACAATGCTAAATTCATCTTACCAAAAAAAACCAAAAACAAAAAAAAAAAAGGATGAGGTGGGGGGGGAGGTTCTACCAGGGACGCTACAGCCCCGGCCTCGGCCGGCAGCGACGGAGCCCGACCCCCCCCCCAGCCACACACGTACCGCAGGAGAGCCCGTGGGGGGCCACGACGGCCCCAGATCCCCAGAAGGAGAGGGGCAGGGGCCAGGCTGAGCCCCCTGGGGACAGCCACCGTGGGCCAGGGGACAGAGCCGGCGTCACCACCCCAGGGCCCCGGGAGGACGAGGCCAGGCTCAGAGCCCAGGGGCAATTTGGCACAGTGAGACCCCCAGGGTGAGGCAGCCCAGCCTGGGGCAGGAGGGGGCTGGGGCAGCCCCACGTGCCCCCCCCACCCAGCACCAACACGGACCAGGACCAGGAGCCGGTGTGTATTCCCGCAGCGTGATCCCATCCCAAACCCACCCGTGGCAGGAATTAGTGTCAGAAAGGAGCAGCAGGCACGGAGCCCAACTTGGAGAATAGCCCTTGGAGAAGCCACTAAGAGAAAAAGGCCACCTGTGACCCCCCCACTGTGCCCCTCCCCGGGCTGCTCAAGGCCTCCAGTGCCCACCTGGGAGCCAGGGGGTCCCCGCTGGGCTCCCTTGGGAAGGGGACAGTCCCTGTACAGCAGCCGGAGCCTCCCGGCTGGCAGGGGACGGGGCTGTAAACTGCAGGGAGCCAGGCATGTAAACACAGACCAGGGTATGGGGGGGGGGCCGTGCCCAGGGGCTCCCAGCCCCCCACCTCCCCAGGGGACCAAAACCGGGGGACAAGTGGGATCCACGAGCCCCAGCTCTCCCCATGGAGCCAGGGAAGCAGCAGCATCCCCCAGGAAGGGGGCTCTGGAGCAGGGGACAGTGACACTCGACCGTGTATAAAAAAAAAAAAAAGTATCTTCCCCGGGAAGAGTTTGTGCCTCGGGGGCCCGGCTCGGGGGCCCGGGGGGGCGCGGGGCCGGTGGCCGGGCAGGGAGGTGCGGGGGGAAGGTGCCGGAGCCGGGGCGCGCCGGCGGCCGGCGCGGGTGTTAGAGGGGAGGCGAGTCTACGTTACATGGGGAGGGGGCACAGGGGGTCCAGTCGAGTCGCGCATCCCGGGAATCCGAGCACTGAGATGGGTCACGGAGGCTGGCGGTGCCTGCAGGGGACGCAGTCACTGAGATGGGGACCTGGGGGGGCCCAGGACACACACCCCACTCTGTTTCCCCGCCTCCACAAGCTGCAGGGACCACAGCTCCACCCTCCCATGACAGATGGGGATCCCAGCACGTGGCATTGGGATCCCACTCCAAACCCCACTCCCACCCCAGGGACCTTCACAGACCTCACTTGATGAGGATCCCTGTGGGCCGGGCCTCGTCCTCGCTGGCGTTCCTCAGGTTCCGCTCCGCTTCCTCCGAAGACCTGGGGCAGAGCCGGGTCAGAGACAGCTGGGGGCAGCACCACGGCCCTCCAGCACCGGTTAGCCCCCGTTCCCACCCCACTCACGCCAGGAAATCCTTCACTTCCTCCACAGTGATGTCCCCGGTGGTGTCCAGCGGGTTCTCCAGGCTGCTGTTGGGGGAGTCGATGGGGCTGGGCGAGAAGGCGGCCGGGTGCTCCTCGGGGGACCCTGGGGAGCGATGGGGATGGGAGGGATTGGAGGCAGCCAGGGCATGGAGGTGGCTCCAAGCAGAGCCTGCGGGAGGTGGTGTCCGTGCAGGGACAGGGTGACCACTCACGGTCGCTGTCGGAGGGCGAGTGCCGGCCCTCGGAGCCGCGTGGGACGTGGGTGCCGTTTGCCTGCGGCAGCTTCGGCGTCGCCATCAAGCTGTTGCTGGAAGGAAAGGGACAACTTACATCCAGAGCCGGTGCCAGCGGGATGGGTGCACAGAGCTGCTGCCACAGCCAAGCTGCCCATGCCCCCAGGGCATGTCCCACCTGAGGCAGGAGGTGTCCTGGAGCCGGGCGACCTCCAGCCGGCACAGCGGCTCCGTCACGTTCCTGGCGCTCAGCGAGAAGCGCTCGAACTCGGACGGCGAAATTAGGTAGAAACCTGGAGAGGGGACAAAAAGGAGCCTCAGGGGGCTGCAGCAAAGGACAACGTCCCATCAACATGGGATGTCACCCGGTGCCCTCACCTTGGCCATGCTTGGTGAAGACACAGGAGGCAATGCCGCTGATGTCCTCCTTGCGGATGCAGCCGTAGTGGACCTGGGGCCGCAGGCTGGGCACGGTGAAGATGTGGATGTCCCCCAGGTTGGTGAGACAGGCCAGGCAGTTCTCCAGCCGCTCCTCGGAGCCGGCGCTGGCCAGGCTCACCAAGGCCACCTTCCGCACCCGGCAGCCCTCGTGCGCCGTCAGCTTGAACTTGGTCTTGGCACTCACTCTGGGCAGCGTGAAAACCTGGGAGGGAGAGAGGAGCCAGGTGTCAGAGGGGAACAGGAACCTGTGGGATTTTTGGGGGCACTTTTGCCCTTGGCAAAGGGCAGCACCTTGCCCTTGGATCCATCACTGTGGGGGCACAGATAGGAGTGCTACCAGACCTGGCTGGTCACCTCCAGCGCTGTCCCTGCACAACAGGGACACAGGATGTGTTGTGTTCCATCCCTTCCACAGCAGGACAACAAACCCCACGCTCACCTTGAACTGCTCCTCGGAAGAGATGAGCATGGAGTGGCTGCCCTGCATGTCGGGGGCCTTGGCGAGGTCCCGAGACACCTCGTAGGGCTCTGGCAGGGGGTTCCCTCGCCCATCCAGCACCGCAATGGCCACCACTGGTGCCCGGTGCATCAGCTGGATCTCCTTCCCCAGCACCGCCTCCACCGCCCGCTCCGAGAACTTCTCCTGCGACGGCACCTCCAGGGCGTAGGCAAACACCGACCCGGAGTTGGTCCCTGCCCACATCGTGGGGCCGTGGTGGGCGGCTGCAGGGGTGGCAGCAGCGTCAGAGCCCCCTCCCCACAGCATGGCACCAGCCAGACCCACCCAGCCTGGGGGCTTTTCCCGGGGAGGAAGGAGGGGTCTCACCGTCACGGAGGAAGGTGTCGGCGAAGTAGAGGCACCGCACGACCCCCGAGAGCGAGTCATCGGCCGAGCGAGGCTCGATCCGCCGCTGCACCGGCGTCATCTCCACCTCGGGGGGCCCCGCCTGCTCCGCCAGCTGTGCGTTGGCCTCCTGCACCTGGGGAGGGGACACGGGGTCAGACCCTGCCCAGGGGGGACACGGAGCTACGGCGGCGGCTCCCGCTCCCTGCCCACCTTGCTGGAGGGGCTGCTGGCGTTGAGCCTCTTCTTGCCGGACACGCGGCTCTTGCGGATGCGGCGGAAGGACTGGCGCAGGGACTTCTTGAGGGACTTCACGCGGGACAGGGGCCCCTCCATGGCCAGCGAGTCGTTGGGGTGCAGGGTACACCTGCGGGCAGCAACGCCGCTCAGCGCCCGGACCCCGCCACGTCCCCCCGGGCGTCCCCAGCACCGAGATCCCCCGTACCTGGCCAGCACGGGGTTGCGCCGGTAATAGTCGAAGAGCCCGAAGCCATGGCTGGTGCCAAAGGCCACGAGGTTCCACTCGGAGTGGAGGGTGACAGCGGTGACGGCGGCGGGGGGGACGCACTGCACCAGCACGCTGGGCTGGAAGCCAGGGGCGAAGAGCAGGGGGCCGTTCCGGGGGGCCAGCCGGTCGTGCCCCTTCCAGGTGAAGCCCTCGCGGTCCTGCAGCAGGTCCACCGTGGCCACACTGACCACGTGCTCCGACTTCTCGTCGCTCAGCTCCATCACCAGCACCTGCAGGGACAAGCATGGATGTGGGGACACATGCTGGGCCCTCCAAACAGCCACCCTGCAGCAGGCCAGGGGATAAACCCCGTGGGTAGGAGCCCTTCAGGGACAGCCAAGGGGGTCTGCAGGGTCTGTAGCCCTCCCCGTGCTGTGGGGACCCCAAGGTGGGAGCCGAGAGGATGCCCGGCAGCCCTCGCTCTGCTCCCCCTGCCCTACCTGCCCTGCTGTGCCTGCCACCACCATCTTGGCCGTGTACTTGCAGAGCGCGATCTTCTGCACGCCCAGGCGGGGGTCGTCGCTGTAGGGATCAAAGCAGCCCACCTGCGGGAGGGAACAGGTTGGGGGGGGGGGGGTTGGCACCCTCACAGAGCCGTGGGGTGGCCCCTGCCACACCCCCACACCCTCCCAGCAGCTGTGGCACACGGGCCGCCCCAGGCATAGTGCCCAGGAAAGGTCTGACCCCCACGCACCGCCCCCACCCCGGCTCTCCCACCACCACCAGGGCAGACCCGCGGGATGGGGCACACGGAACAAACGTCCCTTGTGTCCCCACGGTGCGTCATACGGCAGCTGTGCCCTGAGGCGGGGGACACGTCCCCCGGGTGCAGCCGGGATGGCTCCAGCAGGTGTCACCCCCACGTGCCCGCCCCTCTGGGCTTGCCCTCCTTGTGCTGGCAGAACCAGGGCAGTGCTGGGGTCCGTGGCAGTGCCCACCCACCCTGGGGACCTCACCTTGCGGAAAGGCGGCCACTCCTCTTCGCCCGCCTGGTTGAGGCTGTCGTTGTGCTCACAGTCTGTCTGGAAGATGCTGGCAGTGCCCAGCTTGTAGAGGGGCTTCAGGGAGACCCCCGAGGCGTCCCAGAACCGCACCGTGCCGTCCTCGTGCCTGGGTGGGGGAGGGGGGGGGCCCTGTCAGCACGGGGCCCCGACATCTGCCCGGCTAAACAAGAGCCGCCTGTGTGCTGGCAGCCACCGTGCCAGAGGGGGGGGCAAGGGGGGACAGTGCAGCGGGTGACACACTCATGCCCAGCCACCAAGCTGAATGAGGAGGGGCAGCCCACCCAGCAAGAGTGGCTGGACCCCACCACCACCCCATCCCAGTTCCCCACTGCAGGAAGGGGTGAGAATGTGTGTTCCCCACCATTTTGGGTTTCCCAGGCCCCCCTCGCCCTGCTGCCAGGCCACTCACCCAGTGAGGAGAAGCCCCCTCTGTGTGGGCTCCTGGGCCAGGTTCTTCCCCCCATCAATGGGCCAAGCCTGGGGGGAGGGATGGAGAAGGAATGGAGGGATGGATGGAGCCCATCCTTGGCGGCTCGGGGGTCCCCCTGCCCGCCATCCCTGTCACTGACCGCAGAGGACTGCCGGGGGCTCTGCTGCTCGCCGACACTGACGATCCTCTCCCAGAGCTTGAGGGGCACGTTGGAGACGTGGCAGGAGCAGGTGATGGCAGAGGAGTGGAGGGGCGCCAGGTACGGGGCGGGGATGGTGGGCCAGCCCGGCGTCTGGAGGTCAATGGCCACCAGCTCTTCCTCTACCAGCACCACCAGGGCTCGGGGGTTCTCAGAGCCTGGGGAGGGGGGAGATGGCTGCTGTGAGGGGAGACCCCCACACCATCACCCACTCCCCGGGGTGGCCCCGGCTGGACGTACCTCCCTCGGGCACCTCTGCGCTCTGCACGGTGAAGAAGTCGATGACACGGGAGGTGAAGTCGAGCGTGGCCAGGCTCTGGCCCTGCAGCACGCTCACACAGTGCCGGTCACCATAGCTGGCCCGCGGCATCCCCCCGCTGAAGATGATGAAGGGGTTCCTGGGTGGGACGAAGCAGCTTCCATCAGACCCCGGACCCCCTGGTGCCCCACCCCGTGCCCCCCTCCAGCCCGCCCACATACCCCGAATCGCACGTGCGCCAGAGGATTTTGCTGATGGCTTTGCAAGGGAACGGACCTGAAAGGAAGACACCGACCCTGTGGTTGTGGCGCTGGGATGAGGGGATCAACTCCCAGCCCCAGAGCCCCCCCAAGATCCCCATCCCATACCGTAGGGGATGGTGGACATGACGGGCTGTTGGGTCCTCTGGCCGGTGCCGCTCACCGCCCACACCATGTACCCGCCGTCGCTGTGGGAGCTGACGATGCTCTTCCCGCTCTGCTCCCAGGCCAGGCTCTCCAGCTGCTGCAGGAGCACACGGTGGGCTCGGCACCCGGACAGGGACACACACACCCAGGGCTACAGCCCAGCCAGCCCCCCCTGGCAGCCCCTTACCTGGTTGCCCAGGAAGAGGTGCTGGACGGTGCGTGTGCTCTGCTCCCAGAGGACCACCAGCCCCCGGCTGTAGCCGATGAGGATCCGGCTGCCGTCGCGCGGGTGCTCCTGGATGGATTCCACCGGCCCCAGCGCCTTCCCGCAGCGGTAGTCATCGGGGACACTGTGGGGGGACACACACAGGGGGTCAGGGGGGCAACTGGGGGTGGTGGGGAGGGGGCAAGGGGCCTGCAGGGCTCTCACCTCTGCAGGATCTCATCCGGGAAGAGGGTTTTGTCCTCCAGCGGCGTCAGGGCGGGCAGGGTGAGGAAGTACACGGCACCACCCTCGGTGCCCAGGCAGACCACCGCGCCGGCAGACAGCGGCAGGACCACCGTCACCCGTGTGATGCCAGGGGAGCAGCTGGAGGGGGGGTTGGGGGCTGCATCAGTGCAGTGCTGGGTCTGGGGGAGCGGCGAGAGACCCCCAAACCTCCCCTCCCCCACCCCAGGATCCCCATTCCCCCCCCCCCCCGCCGCCCGGGNNNNACAGCCTCAGCGCTGACAGCAATTAGAGCCATTAATCACCCCCGGGCCCTGCCAGCGCCTATAAAAATCCCAGGGCTGCACTGCAACCCCCCCCCGCCAGCACCCCAGTCGGGGACGGAGGAGGATCCTGGTGGAGCAAACTCCACCACGGAGGGGACCTTGGGCACGGTCCCGCCGGAGCAGGGTGGCCGCTCCCACGCGCCGTTCCCAGCCGGCAGCGGCATCGCTCCGGCCGCAGCCCCGCGGGGGAGCGGCTGGGACCCCCCCCAGGCCAGTACTTAGCGCTGCCGGACCCTGGGCGTCCCGGGAGGCCGAAGCTGCGGGTCTCTTCCAGGTGGGAGCAGCCCTCCTTCTGGCAAACCTCCCAGAGGTGCAGCGTGTTGTCGTCCAGCAGCGAGAGGAGCCAGCCCTGGGGGCGGAGGGGTAACACTGGGGTGTGTGGGGGTCACGGGGGCTGCTGCTAGGCCTCCCCCCGCCAAGGACACCCACGCACCTGGCCGGGGAGGAAGTGCAGCTGGGTGACAGTGGCCGTCTCCTTGTGCAGTCCCGTCAGCTCCACACCTGGCGCGCCGTATCTGGGGGGGCCGTCAAAGAAACAACGAGGGTAGAGCCCCCCCTGCCCCCAGCAAACCCCAGGACCTCCCAGATTACCCCAGGTCACACTTCTGCCTGCACGTGCCAGTTTAGCCTCCTGCCCTGGGAGAGCCAGGGCAGAGCACCCCTGGCTGTGCCCCATGTCAGAACCGGCCTTGGCATCACCATCCCCAGCTGGGATCCACCAAGCACTTCCAACTCCAACCGGGACACCCCGGGTCAGGCTGGGCTCCACCAAGAACCTCTGACTGGGATGCCCTGGGTCAGGCTGTGGCCGGGGTGCGTGTGTGAGAGGCGCCGGGAGCCCCGGAACACACCGGCAGCGGGGCGGGGTTCGGCATGCGCCGGCACAGCCTCACTCACCCAACTGGTCCCGGCTCCTTCGGCGACGCCACTTGGCAGGAACCGGGGCAGGACCCAAACAGCAGCTCCAGCACCACCCCGGCCAGGCATCCCCGACACCCCCAGACCCAGCCAGCTGCCCCCCCCCCAGCCCGGTGTCACCAGTGCATGGCACAGCCACGTCTGGGCACACCGTCTGCTGGGGGTCCTTGCCCCCAGCCACCTCCCGGGGCCCTCGGCACAGGGAACCAGCCTGTCGGCTCTGCCCAGCCAGACAGGCAGGGGTTGTCTGGCAGTGCCAGGCACAGCCAAGCCGGCAGAGCCAGGTGAGAGCCGTGGAGTTTTGAGGGGAGCAGACAACTGGGTGTGCGGGGTGGAGCATGCAGGGGGCTCTGGGCGCTACATGGAGGGAGGATGTCACCCATCCTCACCCATGCTGGGGTCTTTCCCCACCAAAAAATGGTGCCACATGCTGAGAGCCCTTAGGGCAAGTAGCTCAGGAACTCCAGTGGCACCACCATGTGGGACCCCCAGGTGTCCCAGGAGACCCCCCAAGCGCTGGCAGCCCCTCAGTGCGGGACTGCCCCTGAAGCCAGACCCACGCAGCCCAGTCGGGGAGCACCCATGGGTGCCCCCTCTAACCAGTAACACCAGTCAGGCCAGCTCCTGCTGCTGCCTCACCCGGCCACAGCTTTCCCCGGCACCGCCAACCTCCAGAAGCATCTTTTTGGTGGCAGCCAGAGCGGGGCTGGGTGGGCACAGGGTGCAGGACCACACTGGGTACCACCGCAAAGCCATGCCCGCAGAGGATGCTCGGGGCACCGCAGCCCCCGCGACGGCACGGCCCCGGTGCCGGGGGGGGGGGGGGCGCGGGGGGGGGCTCAGCCGGGACCAGCACCCCCGGGAGAGCCAGCGGGCCGGCCGGCGACGTCGCGGCCGGGCTGGCACCCGGGCGGCCCCGGCAGGAACAAAACACGCCATCTTTGTGCTCGGGAGGCCGCGGGCCGCCGGCCTGGGGGAGGGGGGAGCGCCGCGGGGACCCCCCCGCCCCCGGCACCCGCACCCCGACCCCGCTGCGGGCGCGGCCGCCCCCGCGCCCCCACCCCGCATTCCTGCGGCGCGGGGGCCCCCCGAGCACGGGCCGCATCCAGCCCTGGCCGCCCGCCAGCAGCCCTCTGAAGTCTCCCTGCACGCTGCCGGCAACAAAGCCCGGCCGGCAATCCCCCGCTTCGGCCCCCCACCCGGGACCGGGCTCGGCGCCCACCGCAGCCCCTCGCCCCGGCGCCGGGCCGGCCAGAGCCCCCGCCGGCCCCCCCCGAGGGCTGCGTGGATGAGGCCAGGATGCTCAGGAGCCCCCCGGGATGTAGGGGTGACAGCGGGAGGAACCCCACTTGGGATACCACCCAGGACGGCCCAGCCCGTCTGTGTCCCCCCCCCTCGATGTTTTGGATGAGGTGGGGGTTTCCTCCAGCCTCTCCTTCCCTGCCGGCCCAGCTGCAGCACAGCTGGACAGCGGGATGGACGGATGGACGCCAGCAGAGCAGGGGCTGCCGGATGGGCCAGAAGCAGCACAGCCACGTCTCCAAGCATTCCCCAGGATGGAGAGAGCCAGAGGAGTCCAGGGGGACTCGGGGGGTCCTGGGGGGTCCTTACCTCCTGCTCATGCGGGGGAAAAGGATACAGCTTGACGGCTCCCGCCTTGGTGCCGATGGCCATCACGCGCAGGACGGGGTCGTAGGCCAGGGCACTGGGCTGGCTGGGGAAGCCATGCTCCACTGTCTGCCGCGGGGACAGGCAGGTCAGAGTGGGAACCCACCACCACTGGCACCCCCAGACCCTCTCCATGGCCTCCTCTAACCCCCATGGCTCTGATCCTGCACCAGCCTGAGCATCACCCCTACAACGGGGGATCACGGGGACACTGTCTTTGTCCCCCACTGCCACCAAGGGAGTGCCTGGGGAGGGGGGACATCTCTCCATCACTCCTCACCCGATTTCCACCCAGCATCCCAAAACCCAACCCAAAAGCCACAATTTGGGCCAGTGTAGGTCTGAGCTTGCACAAACCACCCCAACACCCACCAGCACTCTGGGCATGGGGCTCCCTGCTCGAAGGGGGACACTCAAGGCAGTGACACTCCAGGCGGGGCGAGCGGGACATCACCGGGGGTCCCCCATGGCCAGGCAGCAGAACCAGGCGAGCGGGACCCGCCAGCGCCCGGGACGTCCCCGCAGGAGCCGCGTGCCGCCGGCGGGCACCTTCCCAAGGAAGTCCCGGCCGGGGATGGCATGCCTGGGCTCGCCAGCCTAGGGAGGGGCTGCTGCCTGGCAGCGGGGGGACGCGGGGGGCACCCACCGCCCCGGCCCCGGGGGCACCGCAGGGCTCCCGGGGGCAGCTCGGCTGAGCAGCCACGGCGCGATGAGGCGATACGGAGGCCGCCGGAGCCAGACTGGCCGGATCCTGACCTGCTCCCTTTGTCTGGGGCACCCGAGAGGCGCAGCGGGGCGGCTTTTCACACCCGCCGGGGGCAGCCACTGTCACCCCGGCTCCTGGTCCCCTCCCAAGGGACACCTTCAGGAGCGTGACAACATCCCCAGCCCATCCAAGTGGGTCCCAGCCCACCCAAGGGGTGAGGAGGCAGTGGATGCTCGTGGGTGCTGCTCCCTGTGACAACCCCACGCAGGGTCAACTCGAATCCCCCCGGGACGCACGCTGGGGCCGGAGGAAGGAGCTGGGACAGCAGCAGCGCAGGCACACCACAGTGATGCTTTAGGATGGGGTCCAACACGATGACAGCGGCAAAGGCTCCCCAAAAAGCGCTGTCGCGGCTCCCCAGCACTCCCAGTCCCAGAGGGGGGTCCGGCTCAGCCCCCCGCCCGCAGCCCTCCCTCCCTCCCGCCCGCAGCGGGGCCGCATCCGGCAGGCTGTGCCGGCCGGCCAAGGCGCTCTCCCGGCCAAATTACAGCAAATCCCAGGCAGATCTGGAGCTCGGGAGGAAAAACAACCGTTAATGGGAGGCAGGTGGGCAGCCGGCGGCCCCGAGCCGGGATGGGGCTCTCCGCAGCCCCCCGGGGACATCCCACCGGCACGGACCCCCCAGATGCCTGCTGGGGCAGGATCCGGCCATGGGAATGTGCTTCCCAAAAGCAAGGGAGCTGCGGCTGGGCTGAGCCTTGCACCGCTGATGGGCTGAGCCTTTCACCCCCCGGCTGGGCTGAGCCTTTCAACCCCCGGCTGGGCTGAGCCTTTCAACCCCCGGCTGGGCTGAGCCCCTCCGGGGTGGGGTTCAGGGCTGTGCCGGGCAGTGGGTGCTGGCTCCCAGCCCCCCCACAGCAACACCCCGACCCCTCCCAGCCCGGCCACACCGCGGGACAACCCGGGGGTCCCTCCGGTGCGCGGCATCGTCCCCACCGCGAGTTGGGCAAGTACCCAGCGGCAGTGCCAGGATGTGCCAAAGGATGGACGGACACGGTCTGGGCTCATCCAGGGGCCACTGCCGGTGGTCTCCCGCTCCTCCCCGGGGCCAGGGCAGGAGGGTGGTCCCAACGCCACGGGGCTCCCGGGATGGGGTGCTGGGAGTCCCAGGCACAGCCCGATGTCCCAAGGGAAAGGTCCCCCACCCCAGGGCTCGCAGGGTCCCTCCGGGATTGTTCGGTGAGCTTGGGGGTCTCCCCCACACCGAATGAGGGGGCCGAGTAGGAAACCTTCCCAGTGCCCAAACTGCGATGCGCTCTGAGCCCCAGACACACAATTTGGGGTGCAAAGCGGACCAAGCCCCGGGGGGTCATCACCACAGCCCTTCCTGCTGACACAGGGGGTCCAGCCCCCGAGGCATCCCACTCCTGAGAGGATGGGGGTGAGGGGCTGAGCCCCGCACGGGACACCCCGAATCGCCGCTGAGCGAGGCCTGGGAGAACCCACGGGAGTGCGGGGCCCGGGGGGGCTCCCGCAGGAGCTGGGGCGGAGGGATGCCGCCATCCTTCCCGGGAGGAGCACCCCGCGCCCGGGACCCCCGGTAGCCACCCGCGGGGGCGCATCCTCCGCGGGGAGCGGGGGGTCCCGCCGGTCCCCGGGGGGGCGGTGCCCCGCTCGCCTCCCCGCGGGCAGCATCCCGCCGGCGGGTCCCGCAGCCCCGCGCCCCTCCCGGTGCCTCTCCCGGTGCATCCCCCGGTGCCTCTCCCGGTCCCTCCCGGGGCGGGGGGGGAGGGGGTTCTCCGCACCCCCCATCCCGGGACTCCCACCCGGCTCGCCCCGGGCGCACCTTGCTGAAGGCGAAGAGGTCGTGGCGGAGGCGGTCGCGGTGCGGGTCGGCACCCTGCCGCCGGAACCGAAACTTCATC
>JAWWEU010000034.1:14337064-14356257 GCA_035583155.1 Acropternis orthonyx | reverse complement strand
TTGTCCTCTGAGCTTTTTCTTTCGTCTGTTCTCTCCCTCCCCCCGCGCCGGCGCGGTCACCGCGGCCGCAACGCCCCCAGGGAGGCGGGGTGCGCCCCACAGCCATGGGGTGCACCAACATGGCGGCGCCCCGGCTGCCAGGCCTGGATCAATCCTGGATCAATCCCGGATCAATCCCGGATCGCCCCGCCGGCTCCCAGAATCGCCACTGGAGCCTCCTTATTCCCACCGTGTCACAAGGAATGCGGCTCCCCGCTCCATCCCCCCCCACCCCGCCTCCCAGGGTGGGAGGGGGCGCGTCCCGCCCCGCGCCCGGTTTTTGGGGTGAGTCACCCCGGGCAGGGCTCGGCGTCCCCTCCCTGCTGACTAACCCCGGCCCCGGGGGATGCGGCTCGGGGGTGACGCGGGGCTTGGGGGCGGAAAACAGCCCCGGGGCGGGGGCAGCGGGGAGCGATGGTGGGACGGGAGGGGAGCGGAGAGGGAGCCGGGTCAGGGCTGGGGAAGGGGGAGAGGAGAGAGAGAGAGGAGAGGGACAGGGAAAGCGAGAGGAGAGGAGCGAGAAGAGGAACCGGAGGAAGAAGAGGAGAGGCAGAGGGGAGGAAGAGAAGAGACGAGAAAAAAAAGGAGGAGGAACAGGAGAGAAAGAAGAGAAGAGGAGGGAGAAGGGAGGCCACCCAGGGGGGCCAGCAGGCCCCTTCCCTCCCCTCCCCGGCACCCCACAGCCTCTGCAGGAGGAAGGTGAGGGGCTCCCTGCGAGGCCGAAGCACAGGGTGCTGGACCGTGGGCAGGGTGGGAGCTGCAGGAGGAGGAAGAGGAGGGCAGCGAGCCCTGTCCCTGCTTTCTGGGACAGCACAGGAGGCACAGCCACCTCGTTCAGCCACCACCTCCCCGCGGAGCCGGTGACTCCCTTTATTTAGAACCAGCTCCCAGCCACTTCGAGTCTGCCAGGGGGAATCAAGGCACGTCCCGGCCCGCAGCACCACCACACAAGGCAGGCACAGTGATGCTTTCTGCTTTTATTCAATTAATGCAGCAATCTATACAAGGAAAAAAAAAAATAATAATGAAACCATGAAATTCCAAACCCTGACAAGGTGAAGAACCAAATTCTTCCTAAGAATCGACCGGAATTAAAAGATTCCCCCACGTCAGACTGTACATAAAATAATCTCTGCCCCATTTACAGCGTTTCACACAGTACTTCTTGTATCTCAAACTTCGGAACTGTACAACTTTGTTACAAACCACGCTTTTTCCTAGGAAAAGCTTACGGAAAAAAATATTGCCACTTTCTTATTTTTTTTTTTAATTTTTTTTTTAATTTTTATTTTTATTGGTAACCCCCCCAAAAAAAAGGAAAAAACTTTAGAATCCTTTGAAAAAAAAAACAAAACTAAAGTCAGCCAGAACTTGTAAGTGTGGGCAGGGGAAGGAGCAGAGGCGCTTCTTGGCCGAACATTTCTCCTCCCAATGGGGAAAGGGAACATTTTTGGCAGGTGAGCGACTCTTTGCTGCTGGTGAGGGTCCAACCCCGGCCCCCCTGAGCCTTCCTCAAAGCCTGGCAGCTGTTTTGACCCTTGGGCTTGGACAATTCCAACACTGACTCTTCTGGAGATACAGGCAACGGCAACAAACCCCAATTCCTCCTGTGCTTCATGGAAAAGCAGGGATGAATCCCACTGAACTTAGGGATGAACCCCACCTTCCTCCCCCTTCCTTAGGAAAGACAGTTCTCCTGGTCTGGGCTGTGGGTCTGGGCACATGGACTGTCACACTGGATGTAGCCTTAGTCCCAGTTTGGGGCTGAGCAAGGACACGCTGAGGGTGGATGGAGAGGAGGTCGGGCCACACAACTGGATCAGACACAGGACAAAGCCCACGGGGTCAGGGCTGAGCGTGAGCCCATCCCACGGAGCAGATGGGACAAGTTTTGCCTCCAAACTGGAGCTGCCCACCAGCCCCCCATGGCACCAGCCTGACCTGAGCCCCACGGGCTGCCCGACAGAAAAGGTACGGGATCACCAGGAATTCCGAGCCACAGTTCCACCACACAGGTTACAGGAAGGGATCCAGGCCCCTGGATCCACGTGAAAAAACGGGTCTTCTGGTTTCAAATCCAGGTTTCACTCTGATGTTGTTCAGTGCAAAAGAGTTAAAAAAACCATGTTATCTACACATGTACATCCGTGTCTATAGAAAATGTCTGTACAAGTGGGAAGGTGGCCCTGTGCCTGCACGCTGGGGACTCCTCTTGCATCCCTTGATGCTGCGGATCCCACCGCTTGCATCCCCCTCCTGCTCTCTCTCTCTCTCTCTCCAAGGTGTCAAGGCCCAACCGGTCAGGTTGAACACCAGGTGAGCTACGAGAATAGATGGTGGCTGGAGTTGGAGCTCCTCCTGTCCCCCCAGCCACGGCTGCCAGCTCTGACCCACTGCACGGATGCGGGGCAGGGAGGGAGGGAGGAGGGAAGAGCTCCCAACCACAGCACGCAGGAATTCCACAATAAGCTGGGAAAGGATACTCACAGACATACAGGCTGCACAAGAACCAGCATGAGGTGATGACTGGTACCAGGCCAGAGGTGAGACCTCAGGATGCCTCGTTCAGCCTCAGCGGAGATACAGCCAGCACCTCATCCCACGGGAATCCTGCGCTGGGGAGCTGCCCTCGGAAAGGCAGGCTGCCTCCAGCTTCATTTTGGGTTGACACCAGGGTAGAGTATCCATATTGCAGAGGCAGGCATAAAACTGGGAGCCAGGAAGGGAGAGGGGAGAGCCAAGACCTCTGGCAGCGACCGCTGCCCTCAGCAGAGCCCGGCACCACGGTGGGCACGGCCAGGATGGATCCAGAAAGACTAAGCCATGAGGAGGAGAAGGGATTGCTGCTCTCCACATGCAGTTTTGTTATCAGGGGAATGCCAAGCTTTCCAAAACAGGGGGTTTGTAGCCAAGAGCTGGGCCAGATTCGCAGCAGCAAGCCGGGAGGGTGAGGAACATCACTTCAAATGCTACGTGTGGTCTGAAAATGGCATTTCAAGGGTTTCAGAAGTAGCAGAAGCACGAGCTTTCAGATCTCTGGGCAGACAAGACAGGTTCCTTCGGAGGCTCTGCCTGTACCTTGGCATGGAGCCAGCAGGGGCTCTCACCAGGAAAGCAATCAGATAAAATAATCAGAGGCAGGCACTGGGGACCTCAGGTAGAGACCCCACAGACCAGCACTGTACTGAAGGTGATGGCAATGTCCTCTGTGACCTCTAACCTGACCACAAGGTCCAGCCTGAGTAGAAACCCAACAAGAGGCAGGTGGCAGGAGCTGTAGAAATAATCAGCAGGGAAGGAAAAGGACAGGGGGGACCCCGATGTCAGCAAGTGTTCTGCAGGGAACAATGCCGGGGTGGTTGTTTTAGACCAGGAGCCCCTCAAGTCAGCAGCAAACAGGTTTCAAAATATATTACATCTTTTTATTGCCAAGCGTGCAGACCACAAAGTGTGTGGGGGTCACAACACTAAGAAAAACTACAATTGGAAGGAGGGCAAAGCAGTAAAAATTTAAAAATAAGACTACTCCTTACAACTGCCAACACCTGGGTTCAAAGAATCAACTGGAGGAAGTTTTCCTTAAAAGTAGGATTCTAAATATGGTGTTGGGCCCCAAACTTTGCAAACGCCAAGGCTTTGGTCTGGGCTAACACAAACCGGGCGGGAGGAAGAGGAGGATGAAGGCAGACGTTCCAACACACCTCCACAGGGCCAAATGCCTGATTCTTCTCGGCATTTCCTGTAGCAACCAGAAAACTCCCTACCACAGGAATACAGGCAGGAATAAGCCAGGAGAAGGCAGACAACTTCAGTGCTGGATGCACTGAGTTGGGGCCAAGCTAGACCCCTGCAGCGTCCGCACTCCCGGAGCCAGCCCCGTGGACAGAACACAGCCAAGGCCGTGGCAGCGCCTGTTCCTGCTCCAGCAGAGCACAGCCAATCCCTCGGGATGGGACACTGTGCCAGGATGCTGTGCCTCTCAACTCTCTCCACCCAGAAGGGGCAATGGAGAACAGCTCTTCTCCAGGGTCCCAAGGCACACACCCTCACAAGCACAGCGTCTCTCCTACTCCTCTTTGCTATCCCCAGCTCTGGGAAGCAGCACATACTCAGTGTGATCCCCTCGGCAGCCCCGAGGTTCCAATACGGATCTCAGGACAATGCTGGGCTACCCTCAGGGAAGCCAGCCATGATTCCTTCCTCCTCAGCCACAAAACGCTCCCATGAGACCAGCACTGAGAGACCAGAGCTCTACTACATTCTTTTTGGAGAGGGCAGCGCAGGGACACAAGGCTGCAAGCCCACGCTGGCTTGGGGAAAGGGTATGGAAAGGAAACCTACGGCATTTAAAACACTAAAGTGCAACGCAAATGTCCTAAACCTTTTGAAATCAATCGCAGTAAGAGGGGTCTGCAAAGCTTCAAACTTCCAGTTACTGCAGGGCACCCTTAAAACAGACCCAACAACCACCAGGAAAGAGCAGACCAAGGAGCCCCTTTGGTGAAACAAGGAATACGATGCCACCACGGAATTTCAGCTCCTAGGGTCAAACATCATATTTAGAACATTTGGAAAGGAAGAATGTTAAAGCGAAAAAAAAAGAAAACACAACCAAAAAACCCCAAAACGAAACAAAAATACAATGCTTGAATCTTGCGCAATGACACAGTTAAACTTTTTGGTGTTTTCAAAAGAAATCCCAACAAACAGCCTGGCATAACTTTATCTGCTTCCTAAGGGAGAGATGCCCTGCTTGACCCATGACTCAGGACACCATGTGCACTGGACATGTTCCATCCTTACGTGTCTCTCAGCATTCCTCCATTCATAAAACCAAATCCTTCCTGTTTACTCTTCAGCCTGAAAGGAAAAACCAAAACTGAAGCTAGATGGAAGATAGCCAGAAGGGAGGAGAAAGTCTTCACAGACTGGAGGCCAATCTCATCAGCTACACGAGCCTGGAAAGAGCAATCCTCAGTGTCGCCTCATTTTAACTTTCCTGGCCGGGCTGCCATCCTCCTCTTCCTCGTCACAGTCCTCCGTGTACTCGTAAGACCGTCGCCAATAGTTCTCGGAGCTGAAGTTGCTCCGTCTCCTATGTTTTGGTAAGAGGACCGAGCGCCTGTTCTCCTCTTTATCCATTTCCAGAATCCGTGGCCTGTGGAGAGAGAGAGAAAGCAGGAGGGAGGGCACAGCCAGGATGGGATTTGGGCGTTCCTGCTGCGGACGCTGCAGTTCTGCACACCCGGAGTGACAGCGCTGCCTGGTTCCACACTGCCTTCCCAGCACCCGGCGCTCGGCAGAGCAGGAACAGATCACTGAGCTGCACCTCCCATGGGGAGCTGAGAACTTTGCTTTGATGGTAAAAGTCCTTCCCCTTCCCAGGGCAAGCTTTGCTCTTTACCTCCACCAGGAACAATTCCAAGCAGCCCAGTCACCTTTTTTTTTTTTTTTTTTTCCCTGAGTGCAGTTTGCGGCCCCAAGAAACATCCCTTTGGCAGGAGGGTCTGTATGTCCTGCAGCAGAACTCACAGCACAGAGCTGAGCTCTTTATGGTGCAGGATCACACCACAGCTCCAAAAGCCTTTGTCCTCTCAAAACATTAGCACAGTGCAATTGTTATTTCTGCAGAGCTGCCTCTGATCGCTTCATAGCAGGACTGGGCTGGTGGGCTGCACAGACCACTTACTTTATCTGAGTGGTTTCTCTGAGAGATACCACTATGATATTCATGCTAATTACCTGTTATATTGGAGTCTTTGAGGCCACAGGAGGAGAAAAACATGTTTTTCACACCCATCTGCTGCAGGGGCCTGTGCAAGCCATCCCCCACACCCTGATAAGGTCACATCAGGCTGAAAAACAGCTCTGACAGATCTGCACATTTGTCCTGCATGATCGCTTCCCTAATCGGACACTGCGTGCTCGGAGGGAAGCTGTGTCTGCAGGCCAGCTTCAATTCTTCATCCATCTTCCCAGCCTGCATCCAGGTGAATGAACACAGCTCACAAACAAGCCATCCCCACCCTCCTCCCTCCAGGACAGGCTGAAACAGGGCTGGGACCGCACAGCAACCAAGTCCTGCGACCAAGAGGGCTTTTGGGCTGTATCCAACGTGCAGAGAATGCCATCTCGATCCTCAGGAAGCTTTGGAATTGGACTATCCAGGCCAGCTGGCAGACTGGCTGTCACTCAGGGCTATCGGTGCGTTCACACCGAGGTGTTTAAGGGAAGCCTCGCTGCAGAGCTCAAGCTGTCTGAGACGTTGGCAAGGAGCTTCCCTCAAGGTCGGGCTTAAGCATACACAGAGTCTGGTTTCTCACACAAAAACATACACACACACAGCTCTGGAATCAAAACAGGTCTGAGAAGCTTCCCAAAAGGCCTTCACCTTTCCCAGATAGCAAACCCTCACGGTTCTCTCCCAGGACTGCTTTCATAATATAGTTTAACGCAGCTGCACAGGTTGCTTGGCAATAGAGGTCAAAAATGATTAGCTGCAGGGAAACTATTGTTCTGAACGACTGCATTATCAAAAGCCAGCCAAATCTATTGCTTCTTCATTATGCCACTCACAGGATAAACAATGTAAGCAGCTTACAGCCAGAGCTCAGCCTCCACAAGTCTGGGAGGAACATATAAAGAGCTCATCCTGGTAAAACAGATCTTGGCGCCACAGAAAGCACCTGCCAGGTGCAACGAGGATGTTTTTAAGTGTGTTGTGCAGCAAAGGGCCTCAGCCATGCACTGACCCAGAGACCCCACCCCAGACATTGCTCCTTAGGAGAGATCATCCTACCTGTGAGCAGCATCAGGATCTGCTTTGCGATGGGACCGCTTTGGTTTCAGGATCTGGTCCCGGTTGCTTCCCGACAGACGGTCAGAGTTATAACCTGGTGGCAACACAGAGCTACTCAGGGATTTTGTTTCCAATCGAGGTGCATCTAGTCTTGTTCTGCAAAATGTTTAAAGAGAAGAGAATTTGCAAGGAGTTTCTGTGGAACGGCCGGCACGCTGCAGCAGTCTGTCGTGGATGTGCTGCAGGAGAACCCTCCATCCCAGGCACACAGCTCAGGAGGAGGGGCAGGACTACCACACTCCAGAGCAGGAACAAGCTGCAGCTTTTTAGTACTTGAAGCTTCATAGAATCCTGGAATGGTTTGGGTTGGAAGAGACCTTAAAGATCATTTCATTCCATTCCATCCCCTGCCACGGGCAGGGACACCTTCCGCCAGCCCAAGTTTCTCCAAGCCCTGTCCAACCTGGCCTTGGACACTTCCACGGATGGAGCAGGCCCAGCTTCTCTGGGCAACCTGTGCCAAGGGCCTGCCCACCCTCACAGGAAAGAATTTTTTCCTACTATCTAATATAAACCTCCCCTTTCAGTCTGAAGCCATTCCCCCTTGTCCTGCCTCCCCTTGTCAGAGGGAAGAGGAAGCCTTAGGGACACACAGCCATGAGGTGAATGCAGGAGGTGCTGGGCTCACTGCAATCCCAGCTGTAGCATACAGAGCAGCTGTGAAATCCTGTGAAATCACAGTGTCTCATCAATAACTCACAGCTCCAGTTAAGCCACCTGGGTGGGAGATGTCCTGCAAAATTCATCACCTCCTCCAACAGTAATAACTGCTTCCACCTGGAAACTCCCTCCTGCCCACAGATCTCACAGGGTCAGGTGTTCCTCAGCTTGACTAAGAGGTGCAAAGAGTTGAAGTACAACTCAGGAGCAGGTGTAGAAAACAGAAGCTAAGCCACATCCCTTCCAGCAGCACAGCACAGCTCAAGATACACCGGAGAGCACACACAGCTCATCCCAGGGGAGAGGTGCTGCTGGCCTAGGCACACACATGTGGGGGGAGGCAGCAGGAAGGAAAACCTGACAGAGCAGTATCTTATCCCAGCACTGTGACCCCCTCCAAGCACAGCACAGTCACAACAGTCTCAACTTACAAACTCTGCCAAAGTCTATTTCAAAACACAGAACTGAAGCCTAAGAATGGGCAAAATACACTAAACGGTGCCGGTGCTCCAGAGCTGCCAATTTCAGGAAGATCCAAACCACCTTCCAGAAGGAAAGGCATCCTGATATTGTTGCTGCAGTCTGTCTCCCTCCTTAGGAGTGACTACAGAAGGGGTCTGGGTGAAAGAAACTGGAGAATCACTGCTTGTTCTCCAGTGCTGAACTTTAGCTCCTGAGGGAGGTTTCCACAGCCTAAATCCCTATCAGGAAGCACATCCAGCTGCCAAGCTTCTCTCTGCCATCAGGGAGAGCCTCTTCAGTTAACCAGGATGATGCCAGGCTGGCACAGGTAATGCTGGGCATGGCAGCCTGAGTCTGTCCAGCATGCCAGAAAAAAGGAACACTTCCACAGGCAGCTGCCAGGCTGGAGCCTGTGCTAGACCACACTGTTGTCCTGAGCTGTTCTCAGCTCCAGGACCGGACCCAGTCCAGCTAGAACACCAAAGGCATTGCTGATCCTGCCCCAGACAAGGTGGTTTAAATACCTCTCAAATACAACAGCAACTGCAGGGCTGCAATTCAAACAAACCCACCTGCAAATACAATGGAAGGGCAAGGGAACACCAGAAATGCTCCCTCTGGCCACAGAGCAAGGCAGGAGCACGTTCAAGTTAAATACACTAACTCCTATTTATGAGTGGAAGCAGAATGGCAGCAGAAGTCCTCTAAAATGACTTTCGAGATGCACTTCAATAGGTCTCATTTCTATCCCCCCTCCCACGTTACCTCTTCCAGCATCTCATGAAATTGAGAGCAGGTTCCTCCACTCTTGCTCAAAGAACTTCCAAACCTCGCTGGCTCCCGCACGCAGGAAACACTGAATGCCATCACGCTACAGCCCTGAAGTGTTTATGACCTACTTGGTAACCACGCTGCTCTGGAGCATCCTGCAAAACCCCCAGCTCCTCCCGCTCCCACAGCTTTGCTCTCCTGCCGCTGTCAGAGAAAACAGGCTCGGAGCAGAGGCAGGAGCAGGGCCGGGTTCCAATGCCTGGGACCCAGCAGGCTCTCCTGTTCAGAGCCGAATATCCCAGCTCCAGCTGGGATGACCCACAAGTGATCTGATCCCGCTGGAGAGCTCAGGGCTGATCCTTACCACGAGAATGAGGAAGAGCCTCCCGTGCTAGCAGGCTACCAGGGGAAGTAGCTGTTTTCCTGGTTGCATAACACACTATTTCAGAGAGAGTCGCATGATCCCGGGGATGGGGAGTGGCATTTGTGCAGTGACCCACGCCGTGGGGACACGGCACAGACAGGGGTCACGGCGCACGGACACACACGGGACACGAGGAGGTGGCCGCCCTCACCAAGGGTAAACGGCAATTAATAAGCTCTGTTTGGCAGCAATCAGAGCAAAGCCTTCAGCAAACAGGGAATTGCCACGGATTCACCAGGGCCGCTAACCTCTGCAGAGGTTACACAGGAAGAATTACCAGAGGATTTCCGCTCTGCTCAAGAGGAAAACCTTTGCTGTGGTTGCATTTGGCCTGTCAGTCAGGTCAGCCCACGGCTGCGTGACTGGGCAGAGACGCTTCTGCTCTCATGTTTAGCAACTCACCCCCCAAAAATGAGGTAAGGCAAAAGGACACGCTGCTGGAGAGGGATGGCTGAGCAAACACAGCTGGTATGGCCTCAGGTAGGAGTTACAGGCTTTGTCTCTTCAGCAGTGACACACCAGGTCAGCCAGGTACACCCAGAGAGACCTCACTGCTCCTTTCAAGACTTAAAGGAGGCTTATGAAAAACAGGGAGAGTGACTTTTAACGTGGGCAGATAGTGATAGGACAAGGGGGAATAATTTTAAACTCCAATTTAGATTAGATATAGAAAGAAATCCTTTACTCAGAGGGTAGTGAGGCACTGGAACAGGTTGCCCAGAGAGGCTGAGGACTTGCCATCCCTGGAAGTGTCCCAGACCAGGTTGGACAGGGCTTGGAGCAACCCGGTCTAGTGGAAGGTGTCCCTGCCCATGGCAGAGGGTTGGAACAAGGTGAGTTTTAAGGTGCCTTCTTGCCCAGTTGCACTTTGATGGCAGCCAGGTTAGACTGAAGCAACCCAACATCCTCAGCTTACAGCAGCTGGACAAAGCAAGAGGCAGAGCCAGTTTAAACAGGTATTTTCAATATCTGCACCACATATTAGGCAGTTTTAGCTTATTTATCCAAGTCTGCCTGCTCCACAATCGAGGAGAGGCGGCTTCTCTATCCCAAAGCCCAACCAAGGCAGCTACAGGACTTGGAGATGCCCCGTCAGCACTTGTGCTGCTTTTCCTTGGTTGCACCAACACCATGGACACAACAGCTTTAAGTTCTTATCGCAACCCTCTCACCCCAAAGCTCACGTGGCCCTAACCAGCTGTGGGGTGGTTTGGCTGCAGTCTGTCCTTCGTCCCGCTCCATCTCCTGCTGCATCTCATCGTGCCTCCCTGGGCTCTGAGCTGATTCTGCCTGGCTGATGCCTCAGGGCTGCTGTTTTTCCTGCCTTCATTTCATGGGTCTCTCTAACCAGATGTCCAACTCCACTCCACTGGCTTTGTGCCATATCTTCAAAACGTTGCCAGACTTGTTTTGTAACCAACTAAGCCATCCAAAAGCTCATCCAGTGTGAATCCAGACCTGTTGCCTGATAGCCTTATGCCAGCCTGGGCCACAACCACAGCCCTGCCACCAAATACCCACGCTTTTGGCTGGGTTCATAGGACTCAAAATTGTGTGTTTTCACTTACAAAAAGACTCCTTGACAGCAGAATTACTGCTAACACCTTCTAAGGCACAGTCAACATGGGTGTCAATCACATTTTTTGGTCTCCTAGTAGAAGGAACTGATAAGAGAGGACATTTCTGGGCACAAAAAAAGAGCAATACTTGAGGGAGTTTGGGGTGGGGTTGGCTTATTTTTTTGGCATTTTCTTAGAAGTTTTAGGAACAAGCAAAAATGCCATCACGACAGTGTATCTTCTAGAACAGGAAGCATCTTTCTAAAACAGCTTACGGAGCTTGGCTTCCCAACACAGAATTAAGGACAAACTCTGCAAAGTGAGCACTGAATTCACTTTGCTTCCCTCCCAAGCCAGCGTCTTCCTCCCTCTCCCCAGGAAACAAAAGCCATGCTACCAAGAAAACGAGATCTGCTTTACAGCAGGATTCTTCATTACAAGCATCAGCTTCAAAGGACTGTCCAGGTAACTCACACAGAGGGATATCACATTACCAGCCACCTGAATACACAGCCCAAAACAACAGAGTTTGAAATCCGAGCTGTTTGGAGCTGGGCAGCCAAGGAAACACAGGTGTTTGGACACCAACAGGGCTTGCCACCCCAGCCCTTTCAATGAAGTGCTGCTCACAGAGCCAAGAAGTGATTAACTCTGCAGGAACCAGTTCCAGCTACTTCCACCGCCTGGCACGGCAAGAGTGTCAGAGTGACATCTAATCAAGGTGTAAGATCAAGCCAGCAAATTAACAAGCAAGGCAGTTTTAAAGTGTTTAAACACCACGACACCACAGCCAGCCACGCTTATCTTACTGTCCGGAGGGCTTCAACACTTACTTCCTCAGGATGATGACAGCTCTTCTCTCCTTGATGTCCTGTGGTCGAATGCAGTGTGTGATTTCGTCGGCCGCATACCCACTGACAACAGAAACAGAAACCCACGGTGAGAGAGACGCCAGGCACAGGCAGCAAGTGGTTTCCAGCCTCAACAACTCATTTTGGCCAGTATTTCCAAACTTCCATCAGGAACTCCTCCTCCCAGCACCATTCCCCAGACATACAGGAGCCAGACTTATAGGAAGGAACAAACGTCGGGAAAGAATGAGGACAGCCAGGGGGTTTTGGGGACACTTTATGACTCAGTTTTTTTAGCATACACCAGAGGAAACTGCCACCTGCTAGAGCACTGTGAAGTAAGACATGTGGAAATGAGTTTATGGATTGTAAATTCAGACAATTCATTTACAAAGAAATTAGAAAGCAACAGGGGAAAAATCAGCACATTCCTCTGGAGAACCTCCTCACGCACATCCCTGAGGAAAGCCACGTTTCACAGCTGAGATGTGCAGTACACCCAGACACCAACACGTACCAGAGTCAGTGAGATTTGTTACTCATGGAGGGGTGGCAAGAGCTGAGCCTCTCTCACCCCCCCTCACCTGGGCACAGTCCCCCTCAGCACCCTCACGCTCCCTGCTCCCCATCACATGGTACATCCTCAGCCACGACACGAGCATCAACCCCAGCCCAACGCAGATGGGTTATAACCTCCAAATTCAGACCTGCAGGCCAAGCTGCACTCCCAAAACCTCCCTGTTACAGGGCAAAACAGCTCCCTGGGCTGAGGAAAACAACCCTAGGCTCAAGCAGTAGCCATTCTCTTAGCAGGAGCGTTTCACTGTGTGAGAAGATGTCAGACACTCCATGTTTCCAGCAGGCTGGAGAAAAGCCACGGCCAGGGACGATCCCAGCTTCCCACAGAACACTGGAGCATTTTTCTCGTGGCTGCTTCTGTTGTTCAGCAGGTGATTCTTGGACACACAAACCACATCTGTCACTCCCATGGGTGCGAGCCAGCAGGTCTGAGAGTGGGGCCTGCCCTCTACCTGCCACTTGGAGAGTGTCAGCTCACAGAGAGCCTTCCAGACTCCAGCATGGGAAACAGGGAGGCTAAACACCTTCAGAGCCTCCTGGAACACCCGACAAGGACAACGAGCACCTTGGATGAAGGCTCCTCGAGCTGCACAACTCTGGCACACCCCCACGCTGTTTAATCTGAAGCAGAAATCACCAGGCCCACTGTCCCCAGGAGGCTTTTCCTGGCACTGCCAGCTGCCAGGCAGGAGCACAGCCAGGGTCAGGGGCTGGCAGGTTATTCAGGACACTCAGAGCAGAGAACACATCTCACGCAAGTCTCCTCTGGGGACGGGACCGGGTTTCCTTGATCTGGTTAGATAACCCACCCACTCACCCAGAAACACACACACCTCTCCTCAAAGACAGATTTACTGCTTTAGGAGGGGAGTTAAAAGTCTAAGTCCTGATCAGCTAAAACAGGGGTGATGTCCACCCGCCTCGTCCTCCAAGGCACTGCAGAACACGACAGTGTTATGCCAAGGGGCTTATGATGGTGCTCTATTATGTTCCAGGAATCTCTGCATCAGGCTCCAGTGAATTCATGAATATCACCCACGTTAACATTCCACTCAGCGCATCCTCAGCAACACCCTTGAACACCAGCAAAGGGTCTGTTTCCAGATCGGTGCTCTCCATCACGAGATGTCAGCCCGGACACCCCTTCTCACGCCCCAGATGGGAATTCCCTTTCCAGATCACTTCCATAGCAGCACCAGGCAGAGTTTGTGGTCCCAGATGCACATGGGCAGCACCATATCAACAGCCCCAGTCTAAGGGCCTAAAGGGCACCAGCCTGCCCCAGTGCCATACTGGTGTGGGAAAACTGCTTGCACCATATCACATACAGTGATGGCGTCTCTCTGCACAGGCAGAAAAATGGAAGAAAAAGATGATGTGGTTGTGTCATACTTGTGCTGTCTTGTGCCATGAACTTCTCACTCACTGCCTGGCCTTGCACACCCTGATGATGGGTGAAGGGGCAGACACTGGGGAAAAACACCCATAATGGGTCTACCCACACATTTCTTGCCCAGAGAACAAATCCAAAGCAACTTGGTAAGGAAAACCCTAAACTCCTGCCCAGGAGAACACCTGAACATGACATCTTCATCCCACAGGGTTTTCCAGAAGAGTACAGGGAGGTGCTGATGTTACCAACATGCTCCCCCAACACACCCCAACTCCAAACTGCCAGACCTTACACTCCCAAGTCCTCCCTGAGTCTCCTCAATCCAGAAGAGCCACTGCCGAGCCACAACAGAACTGATTCACATGGAGACAAAAGCGGCTTTTTTTTGGTGCAAACGCCACCAGAAAGGAGGCACTAAAGTTCCGCAGAGTCTCTAACAAGAAACATTTCTATGACAACATGTACCAACCACAGCCAGGCCAGCTCAGAGGCAGAGAGACCCGGCCCACTGCAGGGTTTGGGCAGCTCAAGGCTTCACTTGTGGCTCAGGAAAACTCCTGCCACAAACCATGGATGTGACACCAACCAGTTCGAGCAGAGCTTGAACAAATCTCTGCCTCATCACCACTGGCACATGCAGAACTTCCTCTGCACCAACAGCTTGTTCTGAGGGAATCAGGTCTTTTTGGAAAAGCATCTAATGCAGGCAGCTGCAGAGAGATTCCTCCAGCTGGGAAGGAAGCAGGTTCATCCTCCTGTGACTCCAAGCAGCTCTGATTATGCACCACCAGGCATGCCTGGAGACAACGGGAGGGACACACATCACAGTGTTTCCCTGCCATTATGAACAGCCAGGAGATGACCTGGAGCACTCTCCAGCTGTGGGAGGGAAGCCCATGTGGCACACAAGCTCCCAGAACTTGGGGAATGTTACCTGGGTCATTCATTCCTCCAGCTGCAGCTGCACTATTTCCAACCATGGCCCTGAGACAACATTCGTGGCAGTTTCAGTGCTGAGATTTGCTGCTACCTGTGACAGCAGCTGCAGGGCAGGGATCTGGATGGAACTCTCCATCCCAGCTGGACCTGCATCCCCCAGCTCTCTCCCTTTTTTCCAGCCCGAGCATTGTCAAAGCACACGTGCCCCAGATGAGCAGGAAAATTCCTCCGTCCCCTCCCCACTGCTCCGATCGATTGATGCTTATCAGATTATTGCTAAAAAAAGAAAACCCACAAATGTGGTGCAGCCAGCAGGCCCCGGGCAGAGAGCTGATGGGCCACAGGACTGGGATTCAGCAGCACAGACTGAGGTGATCCCTCCTCTTGGAGTGGCTGGCAGTGGGACAAACCTGCAGGAGCACCTGCTTCCCTGGGCTGTGGGAGAAGAGGGGACTGGGGCAAGTTTTCTTCTAGATCTCAAAACCTACAAGGGCAAATCCTCCCTGCAGATGAGAAAAGAGAGGAGAAAGGGCCTTGCTGGAAGAGGGAAGGGCTCATTAGGGGTGGGGTGGCTCAGTCTTTGGCTTCTGGCAGAGGGGCACAGCCCAGGCAGGTGAATTCTCTTCCACCTCACCTGTTGTTTGAGGTCTGAACCCTTTCCAGCGAGTCTGAGGCACGTTCAGTGTTGGCAAACACCACATCCTGCTTCAGGGCAGGCAAAGTCAAGGGAGGGATACGGAGAAAGCCTCTCTGCAAAATCCCTGCTGGGTAGGTGGCTGTGAAATCGGGAGGAGAATTGGGAACAGGCTGCTGAGAGCGGGAACGGGACAGGTGCGACCTGGGGACGGGCTGAGAACGCTGTGAGGTCAAAGAGAGGGATCCAACAGCTTCCTTTAGGTCCTCCTTGAGTTCCACGTGGGACCCAAATGCATATGGCTACCCTGGCTTCCCCAGGAAGGCACCACGCCAGGAGCAGCCACTGACCCAGCAGGATTTGAATCCCAGACATTACAGGCATGCCACTTCTATCTGCGCCCGTTCCCCATCTCCAGGGCAACTGCCTCCAGCAACTGTTTACCCAGAGCAGAAAAAGCCAAGTCTGGGGGAGCTGACTTCATCATAACCAAGGGCTGGATTTGGTGATACACTCCTGAGAGCCTACCAACAGTCTGCACCTCTCCTGCTCCTCCTAAACCGCTGGGGTTAGAGGGGAGGCAAGGAGATCTGCTGCCAGGCAAGGAATTCGATTCCAGTCAGGATCGTATCAACACAGAACAATCACTTTGGCAGAACCTCATCTTAAGTGAGTGCTAAGTATCTGCTAACTGCTGTACCAAAATTGAAATAATCCATTTTAAAGTCTGTTATTTGCTGGAAAGCAGAACATCTGACCGTGATGAAGATGCAGCGGGTGAGTGGGAAAGCAGCCCTTCGATTTGGAGGGAAAAGGTACCTCATTTGACTGGTGCAATTGCTTCAGCCACGTTAATAAACTGGTTACAGCAGCTGGGTGATGCTGGCCAACAACCCAAACACCCCTGGGAGACACCCCACCCCGATATTGAGAACCCTGAGCTAGCAGACTCTTCCCAGCAGTTTTGAGGGAAGAGCAAGGGTCTGGGATAAGAAAACATCGTTCTCTGGTCCTGGAGCAGAGAAAACTCCTCTCCTTCCTCCCACCACCCTCCACTGCAGAATCCCAATGCTCCTCCTGACATAAGGTCACGAGTTTTCCGAGTGGCTTTGAACACAAGACTTGAGGCTGTCCTCTGTCAGATTGTAAGAAATATAAAAAAAATGCCTCTGGCTGCGAATAAAAAGGGTAACTATTTATCCAGGCCGACCAGAGAAAGACAGCAGAGGGGTTCTCATCACCAGCAGGAAAATTAGGCTACAAAGTTTCCCTCCTGGTGTCTCGGAGAAGCGAGGGAGTGGAGTGGCTGCCTCACAGCCGGCAGTCTCCATCCCTGGGGATGGATGGAGCTTGCTCTGCAGTAAAAGGACACGGGGCAGGGATGGGTCCCCTCGGGTCCCATTTCACAAAATCACTCTGACCTCTGCCCCCCCCCCCGGCCTGGTCATCCCACCAGAGAACCAGAAAACATCCCCAGCGCCGTTCCCGATTCCCTCCGCAGCCTCCCTTCATCCCTGGCTAATCCACACAAGTTACCTAACGCCGGGGTATGGCGAGGATTAGTTAATGTTTGTGCAGCTTTTCCAAGATAAAAGCTACAGGAGATCTCAGCATTTATTATTGATGCACCAGTCAAGGAGGCCGTGTGTATGTGGGGGGAAAAATTCCTTCCCCGAACCCTGCGGCGATCACTTTACAAGCCAAAGCAAGGGATTGTGTTACAACCTGGGAGCCCAGAAAACCGGCCTGGACCTTCACCAGTCCAAAAAATAACCTCTCAGACGAGGGTAAGTTGGTATCTCAGAGCACTACTGGCAGGGGGCTGGTGATCCCTGCTCCTCCTGGCAAGGAGCACTCTGACCTTCAGGGACACGAGGGAATGGCAGCCCTGGTGCTTCCAGCCACCTTCCCCAGGAGCTGACACCAGTGGGTCTGTACCCTCCAGTCCTGCCTGTCCTCTTCCCTCCCTGTCCCCTCACCTGCCTGCTCTCCCTCCCAGCCTGGGCCGGGAAAGTAGTGGGATTAGGAAGCAGGCATTTCCCAGTGCCAATCCCAGCTTTACTGCCGACCAGCAGCATGACCTTGGGCAGGTCATTTCACCTCCACAGTTCTTCCTCAACACACAGAAAGTCCCTTCCTGCCTGTGACCCGCTGCACTTCCAAGTGACATCCCCACAGGGCTCTGCACTCCGGTCTCCCCATCATCTCTGGGCTGGGAAGCATTCAGTATTCCCAGTTTACAGACTGGGAAGAGGAGGCAGTTCACACCTCCTCTCCACGTTTAAGGTCAGGTCAGGAGCTAAGAATAGACCCAGGAGCCCAGTCCCTACCAGCTGCTCAGTTAACAGTTAAAATAACACGTCTGACCACTCTTGGGCACAGGATCCATTTTGTGTCTCGACGTGTTATTTTAACCATTTACAGGAGCTCCGGCCAAGCCCAGCTCGCCGAGTGGCCACAGCACGACTCACCTCAAGCCCCGTGGAGAGGCTGCCCGCTCAAATCTTCACCCACCAGGGCAGTAGGACATCCCCCCCACCCCCCTCCCCCAAAATCGCTGCCTCGCCCATTCCACCCCAGCGAAACGCCGTGTGTGTCTGCGGGCGAGGGAGATGGAGCCCGAGGCGCCGTCGGGGCGCATCCACGAGCCTCGTGATTCGCGTTACACAACCGAGCCCCGGCACCGCGGGCGGGTTTACCTGAGCACCGTGACGCTTCCCCTCTTCACGGGCAGGAAGAGAACGGGCTCCGACACCCTGATGGGCTTGAACTGGAATTTACACCCGAAGCAGAGCGCCGAGTCGCTGAAGAAGGAGACGGAGACGATGGGCCTCTCAAAGATATGGATGGGGTCCACGTGGGAGACAATGCAGCCCCCCGGCTGGTAGTCGTTGATGACGGCACTGTTCACAAAGCCCTCGGGGATCACCCGGTGCTCCACCAGCTTCCTGATCACCAGGTCGTGCACCCACTCGGGGATGGCATCCACCTCCCCGCGCGGGTACAGCCGCTCCTGGCCGGGCCCCCTCCGCTGCAGCTGGGACCCGTAGGTGTACCCTTCCCCGAAAAAATACTTGTTCCGCAGCGGCGCCCGGTCCACCGTGTGCTCCTTGTAGAGCCCCTTCTCGGCCCGGGACACCACGTCCTGGATGCGCGCCTCGATCTTGGCGCACTCCTCGGCGCTGAACAGCCGCAGCTGGCGGATCCCGCTCTTCACTTTCCGGGCCTCCTCCTCCTCCTTCTGCTCCTCGTAGTCGCTGGGCTCGGAGCCGGAGTCCTCCTGGTGCCGCCGCTTGCGCTCGTAGGGGGGCTCCGGGGGCTCCCGCGGGAGGCCCCCCCCGCCGCCTCCCCCGCCGCCGCCGCCGCCGCCTTTGTGGCCGTCCCGGTAGGGCATCATGGACTTGAGTTTCTCCCGCAGGTCCGTGTAGCCGCTGCCGGCCATGGCGCGCCCGCAGCCCCCGCCTCTATGGGTCGCGGCGGGCGGCGGCGGGGGACGCGCGGCCGCTGCTCATGGCACCGCCGCCCTGCCGGGGGAAGAGAGCCCCGGGGCACCGGGCGGTGAGCGCCGCGGCGGGACCGCGACACGCCGCCCCCACGGCGACAAGGGACACCCACCCCCCTCCCCTCCCGCCCTCCCTGCCGGGGCACACTCACGGCTCGGCCCGGCGCGGGCGCGGACGGTGCTGCCGGTGCTCACGCGGCGGCCGGGCCTGGCACATGCCCAGCGGCGGCCCCGGCCGCCCCGCCCGCTCCGGCCGCCGGGGCGCTGCCCATGGCGGGAGGAAAACCGGCGGGATCAGGGGTGGTGGTGCGGCGGGGGGGGGTGTCCCGTGCCGTGCCGGGGGAAGGTGCTGCGGCGGCGGGTGGCGGGGTAGGGATGGGGGTGGTCCGGCGCGGCCCTTCCCGCTACGTCACCGGGAGCCGGCCCGACATCCCGGATCGCCGCGGGGCCGCCCCGCCCCTCCGCTACCCTCCCCGCCGCGCACGCGCACGCGCATCCGCCACCGCCCCCCCCCTCCCTCC
>JAWWEU010000034.1:14315729-14336896 GCA_035583155.1 Acropternis orthonyx | reverse complement strand
GGGAAGCAGGCACAGGGAGGGATGGGGAAGATGAGGCATTAATGGGGAAAATGGGGCACAGGGATGGGGAAACGAGTGGGAATGGATGCGGGGGGGATTGGGGCATGGGGATGGGAAGCCGGCACGGGGATGGATGGGGAGGGAATTAAGGCGCTGGGGAGAGGGACCCTGAGGCAGGGGGACGGATGAGGCAGCGGGCACAGGGGGGCGGCATCTCCCCCTGCAGCAGCGAGCGCAGCACAAAACCACGGACACCGAGTCGTGCCGGGGCGCAGGGGCGTGTATAAAACCGCAGCACAAGGAGCTGTGAGCGGGGCCGGGGGGCGGCACCGGGGGTCGCGGCGGGCTCAGAGCAGGGTGATCTCGCTGGGCGGCAGCGTCAGCCTCTTCTCCCGGGCTCCCAGCAGCCTCTCCATGTGCACGGCCACCACCCGGCACAGCTCCAGGCCCTGCCGGGGCACACGCCGGGGGTCAGTGGCCGCGCCACCACCGCATGGTGACCCCCGCAGGGTTCCCCGTCGCGGTGTCCCCAACCTGCTCCAGCTGCAGCTGGGTGATGCCCTGCGCCAGGAGGTCTCCCAGCGTGATCTCCACGTAGGGGTAGCTGGATCCGGCCGTGGGCCGCTGCGTCCGCGTGGACTGGATCTCACTCAGCGAGAACTTGGCGATGGGCTCCTGGTGGGGACAGGGGGAGCGGCCCCGTGAGCCCCACCAAGGGGGCCCCAAGGTTGGACGGGGCTTGCAGCAGCCTGGTCCGGTTGGGAGGTGTCCCTGTCCTGCCGGATGAGCTTTAGGGTTCCTTCCAACCCCAGCCATTCCATGATTCCACGTGTCCCACACAGCCCTCCACCTACGTGGGTCTCCTTGCTGAGGAAGTTGAGGCCGTTCTGGTTGACGGCCAGGATGCAGGGCGAGACAATGGCGTTGTTGCTGCAGCTCTGGATGTAGAAGAAGGACGAGCCAAACATGGGGTAGGCGCTCAGCAGCCCTGCAAGGCAGAGGACGGGGTCTCAGTGCCCACTGCCACCCTCTCCTGCCCAGTCCCCAGGGTGGTCTGCGCCCACAGGGGCTCTGCCAAGGGGCCCAGCCAGCTCTGTGCCTGACAGGAGCTGGTTTGGTTCTCAGAGCTTTGCACTGTTTCAGGCTCTGGAGCAGGTGCAGGATTGGACCCAGGAGCAGCCAAGGGAAAGGGGTGCCTGAGCGTGGGGGCTGGGAGCAGCCTGTCCTGTCCTGCCAATGCATCCTGCCCTCCCATGTGCAGCATCTCGGACACCACGCAGGGACAAGGGTTGCCTGTCCCAGAGTCCCTGCAGCATTCCATCCCCATCATCATCATCACCACCCTCTGGGCAGAATCACATCCCCAACAGCCTTGTATCCTCCAGCAACAGCACATCCTCTTTAGCACTGTGTCCTCATGAGCACTGCATCCCCTCGACATCCTCCCCCTATCCGTGTCACCTCCCTGTCCCCATCCCTGCCCCCTCACCCAGGAACTGCGCCCTGGCCTGGTGGGCGCTGAGTGCCTGGGCTTGCTGGACGTGCTGAGTCACCATCTGCAGCCAGGACTGGGGCTTCAGCAGGCGGAAGAGCTGGGGGGGGACGTAGTCCTGCATCTCCCTCCTGCAGGGAGCCGGAGGTCAGGGCCAACACTGGCCAGTGGATCCCAAACCCCACGGGATGTGTGTTTCCCCCCGCCTCCATGTGCCCCCTCCCAGGCCATACGCAGTGGGGAGGTGGTGGTGGTCCTTGGCTCGGTGCTGGAGGGCGGCCAGCTTGGCCACGTGTGGGAAGTGCTGCTCTCCTGGCCTCGCGGGCGGCAGGACAGTGAACAGCCCCTTGAGGTAGTCAGGGAGCACCTGGAGAGGGATGGAGCACAGGGACACGGCTTGGGGACAGGGCACACTCGGGGGCACAGAGAGGTGGCCCCGGGACAGGCTGATGGGGTGGCCTGACCTGATTGTAGTGGACGGTGACATAGAGCTCGTTGTCAAACTTGAGGGGCTGGCTCCAGACCACGCGGCGGCACCAGAAGGTGTAGCTGGTGTCCCGGCGCTCCGTCTCGGCAGCCACATCCAGGACGTATTCCCGGCGGGTCAGTGGCCTCACGCTCTGCCCTGTGCCACCCCGCAGCCTGAGCGTGGCCACCACGCCACCAGCAGGGCCATCCCATCCCGTCCTGTCCCGTCCCCGCCAGCCCCTCACCTCTGTCAGTCACCACGAAGAGGATGTACTCCTCCAGAGCCTCTGGATGCTGCAGCCCCATCTCGCAGCACAGCTCCTCGATCACATCCAGAGCCACCTGGGCACAGGGACAGGTGACCTGGGGCCACGTCCCCCTGTTGTGCTCCAGGCCACCAACATGTCCTGCACTGAGGCTCATCCCATGCAGCTGCCCCGGGAAGGGATCTGCCCTTCCCGGAGAACAAAATCCCACAGCAGGGACAGCCGAGGGGTGCAGCACCAGAAGGTGTAGCTGGGTGTCCTGGCACCCTCTGGGCTCCCACCCCAGCGGGGTCACCACAGTCCTGGGGTGCACTGAGCCTCCTGCCCCTCTGACTCACCGAGCACGTCTTGATCTTGAGGTGTCTCTCAATGCCGCCGGGCAGGAGGAAGAGCTGGCGCTTGGCGCTACGTCCAGCCTGGGTGGGAGGACTTGTTGGGGTGCAGATTGGCCCTTCACACAGCAAGACCCCACAGGACACCCCGAATCCCGCAGCTATCCCATAGGGACCATCCCATTGGGATCATCCTGTCCCTTGCCCATCCTGTCTGTGTGAGCTGTCATGCCCCCATGTCCACAGAGCTCTCCCCCTACTGGGGACCCCTGAAAGCTCAGGGCAGCCCTAAAGTGGTGGAGAGCAGCAGATCCCAAAAACAACCGTGCTTTTTTGGGAAGATCCACAAAAGGATCAGCTCAATTCCAGGGCAGCGTCTGGGCCAGATCCCAAGCCCACGCAGGGATCCCAAAACCATGCAGGGATCCAGAACTTCTAGGGGGGATCTCACGTTGATACCAGCCTTGCCCCACACTCCATGGGCACCCGCTGGCCCCTGGGCTCACCACCATGGCCTTGAGCTCCATGCTGCTGGGGAGGAGGCTGCGGCCACCGAACTGCAGGGTCTTCCTCAGGTTCTGCTCGCAGGCTTTGGCGATTCCTGACAGGAATGGGGATGAAGGGCATGAAGGATGGGGCCACACAAGCTCTGCTAGAGCCACTCCTGAGCCCCGTGACACCCAGGGTGTCCTTCCCTGCCACACACCCAGCACCCTGGGGTGTGCACAGCCCCTACCGTGGAAGGGCAGCTCCGGGTGCCTGCTAGCATCCTGCAGGAAGGCCAGGAGGAAGGGCCGGAGCACCTCGGAGCACTTGTAGTAGGCAGCAAGGATGTAGAGCAGCCTCCAGCCCTTTTGGCAGCTGTCCCTGTGGGAAGAGCCAGGGCTAAATTGCTGAGCAGGGCGAGGGTGCCCACGGTAGCACCCAATCACCCTGGGGAGCAGCGCAGCCTGCCGTGAGGCTGCCCCCACACTGTGGCAGCTCAGCTCAGCCCAGCAGGGACACAAATGTCCTCAGTGTCAGCCTCTGCTGTCCCAGCAGCGTGTAGGGACTCACGTCTTGGAGCTGGTGTTGTTGGTGATCTGCTTGATGATCTGGCAATACACCTCGTCCCGCAGGACCTCGTGCTCGGCACACAGCTGGGGGACAGGCACAGCTGCCACCCACTGGCCAGGACACCTCCCGCCCAGGCCACCCCCAGGACTCACTGCCCTGGTGGCAGATTTACCTTGAGGATGGTGCAGACAGCATCCAGCTCCGTCTGCCCCCGCAAAGGGTGGTCACCCATGAACTTCATCACGGCTGGGGACAACAAAGCCACCGTGTGCGGTGACACAGCTCAGTGCGTCCCTTCCCCAGGGATATGCTCCCCTGGGTGGGCAGTGGGACCAGAGGAACTAAGTCCCACAGGCCACTCCATCTGCTAGTTCTGATCCTGTCCCCACAGTCCTCAAAGGATGGGCTGGGAATGATGGGGGGACAGGGTGACAGGACGTTTATGTCCCTGCCTACCTTGGAAAGCTTCAGCGGCCAGTTTGTTGATGCCACCATCCACAAATTCTATAAGCGACTCCTGGATGGGGATCTGGAGTGAAGGGAGAGGTTCAGGTCCCAGGAGCAGTGAGAGGGATGCTGGGGGACCATTCAGGCAGTTCTCACTGGGATCTTGGTGGGACCTGCAGGTGACAGCAGGGCAGGGCCACCCCAGGCTCCCCACTCCCCTGTACCTTGCTGAATGTCAGCATCTCCAGCACACTGGGCACATCCCTCCTGGCCTTCATCCCACCGGAGTCCCTGGGAGAGAGGGACAAGGGAGTGGGTGGGCACAGGTGTCCCCACCACCACATATCCCTGTCCCGCCGCCGGACACTCACGTGGCCCCGTGTCGTGCCGCACGGAAATGCCGCTGGGCAAAGGCCAGCATGGGGCAGGTCCCTGCGACATCCCTGAGCTGCTCGACACCGGCTCCCTCCAGCCCCTCGGCAGAGGAGGCGCCGCCCAGGGACACCTGCGGAGTGGGGCAGTGGGCACCGGGGCAGTGGGCACCAGGCACAGCCAGCACCGGTCTGGCAGCACCGGGCCAGAACCCACCTCGGTTTTGCGGTCCAGCTCCTGGGCGGCAGCAGTGGAGGCCACGGCCACAGCCACGGCCGCCGAAGCTGCCACCTTGCCCTGCTTGTCCCTGGGCTCCTCTTTCCTCTCCGCAGACAAGTGGACGAAGTCGGGGGCTGCGACGGGCTGGACGTACTCGGCGGGGAAGAGCCCTGACCTGCCGTGGATGGCCCCGAATTTCCACCCTGTGCCGGGCAGATGGTGGGGATGGCCCTGGGCTGGCAGCCATAGGGTCACCTCCAAAAAGCCTCTGCCTGCTTGCACCCTCAGCTACAGTTTGGCATCACTCACGGTGAATGAGTGATGCACCGAACAGGGGTCACGAAGCTCATCACCTGCAGGGACAGGGGCAGCACCTGGTGCCACCCAGGGTGGGACCCGCAGGGGAACATCCCCCTGAATCAGATCAGTGCCAAAAGACCCCAAACCATCTTGCTGAGGGGTGACAGAGGCAGGATCCTGCCCTGTGCCCCAGCCCCAGGAGGGGACACAGCTCACGGCATACCAGGGACACACATGGGGACAGCATGGCACCCACCAAAATCCTGGGTGCCCATCTTCAGCTCCTCCAGGTACATCACCTTCTTGCGAACCACGCAGCCATAGTAGTAGTCTGACACCATGGGAACAGAGGGGTGTCACAGGATGCAAGGCAAGGGCATGGCCACCTCCAGGGCAGGCGAAGCCATCAGTCCTGCCACCCCCATGCCCTCCACTGAGGGCGTTTTGCCATGGGGAGAGCTGTGTGGAGGCCTCACCTCTCTCAGGATGCTCCAGCGACTGGAGGCGGATGATGTCCCCTTTGTGGAAGCTGAGCTGGCCCCCGTCCGCGGGGCTGTAGTTCCTCACGGCCACCACGTACTGGGAGTCCTGGGCACAGGGGAGGCTGGCACAGCCCGTGCACACAGGGACACCCACATCCCACCCAGCACAGGGATTTCAAGCAGCCACAGCCCCATTTGCAGGGTGCCTGCTGTTGCCCACCCCAGCGCCCAAGCGCAGGCACACAGGCAGGGTTTGATCCCCAGGACGCCCAGGGCACCCCCCCACCTTCCTGAGCTCCGTGATGAAGTGGTCAACCATGACCTTGACCTGGGGGGCTTTGGGGGAGAAGAGGATGAGCTTCTCGCTGCGCAGGTTGAACTCCAGCATGTTCCTGGACGGGGTGGTCACGAAGAGCACATCGGCATAGCTGGGGCAGGGCGAGGGGAGGCTGAAACACCCGGCACCCATGGCATCCATCCCAGCCCGGCTGCCCGTGCTCTTCACCCCTACCTGTACGTCCGCAGCACCCGCAGCTGCTCCCCGGGCATGTTGGTGCCCTTCACCAGGCGCAGCAGCTTGACACCAGTGTGGGACACAGCCAGGATCTGCACACCCGTCCCCACGCTGCCCTGCAGACCAGCACAGTGCCTCAGCCGGGGGCACGGGGCCACGGTGACCCCCATGCCAACCTGCCCTGTGGCCAGACCCTCACCGTGGCAGGGAAGAGACGGGAGAAATACACCTCACAGCCATCCCGGGCCGCGGCAATGATCTCCCTCTTGACACTCTCAGTGGCCACAGGGCTGAAGGAGTCCAGCTTGTTTTCCGCTGTGGGGAGGAGGAAATACCTCTTGGTGAGCATCCCCCCTCCCTGGGAAGGATCCAGACACGGTTCCCAACAAGAGCAGGGATGACCATGGCCTTCCCACGCCTGGCAGGAACGTGATGGGGAGACTCGTGCCCTCCAGGCAAACTGGCTGAGATGAGACAGAACTAGTGACTTTGTGGGTCACTAAGTTACCAGAGGGTCATTTCATTTGGAGGCAAAACTACCTTGGCTTTAAGCAGAGCCAGCTGTGGCTTGGAGATGCCCAGGAGATGAGGATAAGGCAGTGGATAGGCTGAGTGTGAGCCCCCCCCAGGCAGGGAGCAGCAGGACACAGGGGTACAGTGGAGGGTTACCAAAGAGGGATTTGAGGCGGAGCCGCTCCTCCTGGCTGATCCGGATGCAGGTGTCAGACAGCACGTCACTGAAGATCTGGGGAAGGGGGTGAGGAGCGGTGGGGTCAATGCCGGGGCGCGTGGTGTGACCCCAGCCCCTGTGCCCTGCCCGCTCCCCATGGCTTGGGGCAGCTCCTCCATGGCAGCTCAGCAGGGAAAGATGGGATATCCGTGGTGGGATGAGTAAACCATCACCCCTCGGGGGAACACCTCAGCTTCTTGAGGCCCCTCGGAGGGGCTTAGGGGGAGCTCGGTGCCTCACCTGCCGGAAGACGAGGTCGACCAGCAGTGGGTTGTTGATGCTGTCCTTTGGGTAGAAAACCTGCCAGGAGAGACACGAGGGCTTAGTGAAAAGCCCCTTTTACCCCTGTAACCCACCTGTCTCTGAGCGTCCCCATAAACCTGTACCTCCTTCCGGATGAATATTTTCCAGGGCACGTTGTGGTAGGTGTAGAAGTCCTCGCTGAAGCTCCGGTGCAGCTGGGTCTGGACCTGCTGTGCCTCGGATGGGAGCTCCCGAGAGACAAAGACTGTGAAGGGATGGAAAGCCCTGCAGAAAGCCCCCTCCACCCAGGGAAACTGAGGCACAAGGAGCAGCTGTCCAGTTGAGCCGGACGCAGTGGCTATCCCATGAGGATGCTGTGGAGCCAGACTAGTGCCGGGCTGCATCAGGCATCACCCGCGGTGTCGCTCAGAGGATGAGGCCCCCCACCTCCACCCTGGCCCCACCAGTGCCACAGCTCTGCCCAGCAATACCTGGGGGGCGGGTGGCTGCTGGACGCCCTGTGGGTGCTCGCAGCTGGTACCTGGCACTGGGCACTGGCTTCACTGTGGCCACCACCTCCTTGGGCCCCTGAAAGGCACAGAGGGGCTATGGTCAGGGACAGTGACACCCCCGGGCTGGGGGGGGGGTGGGGATGTGGGGGCATCCGTATCCCTACCACAGCCGCTGGCACCCGGGCTGCCGAGAGCTGCTCCTTCAGGATCTGCATGGCTTCCTCGTGGGGGTCCACCTTCTTCCCAAAGAGCTTGCTGCAGAGACAGCACCCCACATCACCCGCACCCCCAGGACCACCTGCATCCTGGCAGCAGTTGTACCTGGCATCACCTGCACCCTGGAGTTACCTGTACCTGGCACCACCTGAGACCCCATCATTCCCTGTACCCCATCATTCCCTACACCTTGGCATCAGGCACATTCCCCCGCAGGCAGGAGATGCCCGTGGCTCGGCTGGGGACCCCAGGTGGGTACCTGGGGGGCTGGGAACTGCGTGGGGCTGGCTGGCACTGCCGGATGATGTTGCGGATGTCGTGCGTGGGCCGTGGGAAATGCTCCGAGTTGAGCCGGGAATTCCGCACCAGATCTCCTGGCCATCTCCGGCCCACGGCTGCTGCAGGGGGGCCAAGCACGTGGCTCAGGGAGGGGCCAGACACTGCCCCCACATCTGAGCCCTGGCTCAGTGCCATGAGCCCCCGTGGCCGCCCCGTTGCACCAGGACCCCTTACCGGCTTTCTGCGAGAAGGGCCGGGGCTGGGGGGTGCGGGCTGGTGTCCCCCCCGCTGCTCTGCCCTGCAAGGGACACCGTGCCATCAGCACCCGGCACCCACAGCTGCCCCGCTGCCCAGGGGCTGCCCTGGAGGAGGGGCTTGACCCCTCCCAGCCCCCCAACACCGACCGGGGATCCTGGTGGCTGGTTGGCATCTGTCCGGCTCTGCGGGGACAGGGCTGGCTCTGTGCCTGCAATGGCAAAGGGGGGACATCAGCTGCAGCTGTGGGGTACTGGGTGCAGGCATGTCCCCCCCACCAGGGATCAAGTGGGGAAACTGAGGTAGAGAGCTGGGGTGGGATGCAGGAGTGCTCGGGGCACTCACCCCTCGGCTGATGTGTCTCCGCAGGCACAGGGGGTCCGCTCCGACTGGCATCACTGCCCCTGTCCCCCCCTCCCACGCCACCTCCTCCCTTCATCCTCTGCGAGAGGATGGCCGGCTTCTCCAGCTCCTGGGGGACAGGAATCTGGGTAAGATGGCCAAGCCATTTGCACCCCAAAACGCCTTGGGCAGGGGGACGCCCCTCTCACCCCATTGCCGTAGGAGAGCACAGGATCGAAGAGGCTGTCCAGGTACCGATCCAGACCCTTCTGGCTGCGTGGCTCCCCCAATTCCCCATCTGCAGGGGGATGAGTCGCTGGCAGCAGGGCTCCACCAGCACGGCAGAACTTCACCACAGCGCCAGGGGCCAGGGGGATGATGCCCTACCATGGGAGTGGTACATCTCCGTGGAGGGCAGCGTGGGGGCTTTCACAGCTGGGGGAGGAGGCACTTCATCCAAATCCAATCCATGTTCCACCACGCTGCAGAGAGGGAGGATGCGCTCACCAAGCACCCATTAGGTACCAGATTCCCCTCCTCGAGGAGCCCACCCACCCTTATCCATCACCCATCCCGCCTGGTGCTGGATTCCCCTCCAGCCCCACAGTGGGGGACCTGTCCCTGCCCGGGTACCTACGCCCGGCTGTCCCTGCCGAGGCTCTCTGTCCCATCCCATGCGATGAGGAAGCAGGATTTCTGTCTGGGGAAGCCCCGGAGCAGCTCGAGGTCAGAGATGAGGTCCAAGACGTAGTCGTGACCAGCCAGCTCAGCCCACTGGGCACCTGCCTTCATGGCCACAGACCAGCCACGCCAGCCCTCCACCAGCCCCCTGCCAACAACCGGACTCTGAGGACGGGCACAGGCTGCCAGCAGTGCCCCGGCTCCACAGGGACACGCTGCCCACAAGCTGGGCATCCTGGCTCCGCAGTCCTGGGGACACCCAAAACAGCCCCAGGGTGACACCGTGCCGTGCTGGGGGGGTGGGTGGGTGCCGAGCCGGTGCCTACCTGTGCTTCAGGACATCCCCCGCCAGGTCCTCGCCAGTGCTCCAGGAGTGGATGGGGCAGGAGAACTGGTCACCTGCGGAGGGACGGGTGGTGAGCTGGTGCCACCAGTCCCTTCCTGCCCGTGAGGGCGGTCACCCTGGGACCCCCCTCCAACCGCCGCCGTGCCCGGCACCGTGCCAGCCGCACCGTTGAAGCAGTGCAGGTCGAGGGCCATGCTGGCCTGCTGCCGGTTCGCCGTCCACTCCAGCAGCGAGGGCGGGAAGGCGCGGGCGGCCGCCGCGCCCAGCTGGGACCGCGCCATGGCGTGCATCAGCTTGCGCTGGCACACCGGCTTGTAGCCAGCGAAGGCGTAGTCGGAGACGAACCTGTGAGGAAGGGAGGGTGCTGCGGGAGGGACCCCAGGCACGTGTGCCAGGTTGGCACCACAGAGGGGCCACAGAGGGATTAAGAGCATCCCCGGAGGGATCTCGGCAGCATCCTGGCCACGTGTGCCAGGGTGGCCCAAGAAACCTCAGAGGGACCTCGGAGCACACCTAAGGGAACCTGAGCAGTACCCCTGAGCACACATGCCAGGATGTCACTGGGGAATAGAGGGACCTCAGAGAATTCCCAGAGGGGCTTGTGTGGCATCCTGGGCTAATGTGCCAGGCTGGTTCAATAAATCCTGGGGAAACCTGAGCATAATCCCTGGACCTGTGTGCCAGGCTGGCTCCAGAGACCCAAGAGGGACCTCAGAGTATCTCCAGCTGGACCTGGGAGCCATCTCTAAACATATGTGCCAGGCTGGCCAGAGGGATACTGAAGGGAACTCAGAGCATCTCCAGTGGGATTGGGCAATATCCTGGGCAGGTGTGCCAGGTTGGTCCGATGGATCCTGAAGGAATCTGAATGTAATCCCTGGACAAATGTGTCAGCCTGGCCCTGGAGACCCTAGAGGGACATGGGAGGCATCCTGGATACATGTGCTTGGCCAGAGGGATTGAGGGGACCTCGGAGCATCCCCAGCAGGATCTGGTCAGTATCCCTGGCCGTGGGTGCCAGGCTGACCCAAGCGATCCTGGAGGAACCTGATGGGACCTGGACAGCATCTGCAGGCACAGATGCCAGGAGAGCCCTGAAAAGCCACAGCACTGTTCCCAGGCACAAATGCCAGTCTATCCCCGAGGGTCCCAGCCATCCCCACTCCATCCCCGTGCCCAGCCCCGGCTCACTTGAGCAGGTACTTGTCGAAGGCAGTGGAGGGGGGGAAGGCACTGAGGCAGGTGGCCAAGAGCAGCCATCCCCGCTCCTCGTTGTTGACGTTGGTGTTCCGCCAGACCTGGTTGGCAGCTTGTGCCAGGAGCTCATCCCGCAGCCCCGGCACCGACAGCCCCTTCTGCACGATGTAGTTGCCGAAGAGGGTCTCCTGCGAGCCGCCCAGCCCCGGGTCCCCCATGAACCGCAGGATCTGCCACAAGGACAGCCAGGTCCTCCCTCCGGCCCCGGGCAGGGAGCGGGCAGGGAACCGCGGTGACGGATCCCGTGCTGTCCCACCTACCAGCTGGAAGAGGCTGAGTGCCTCATGGCGCAGCTCCTCATCCAGCCGGGTGAGGGGGGCTTTCAGCGGCGCCGTCAGCATCCCGAACGCCGGTTCCTGCAGCAACACCCACACCCGTGGCTACCTGGGGACAGCCTCAGGCCACGAGGGGCCGGCCCCAGGGTGCTGAGCGTGGTGTTGATGCTGGGTGGGGACTATGAGGCTGCCGAAGGGCTGGGGTGCAGGATTGGACTGGCAGCCTGCCGGGAACGGGACAGGGATGGGCTCAGGTTGTGCTGGCAGCAGCAGAGATGGGTGGTTAAGCCCTGGCATGGGTTGCCCAGAGAAGCTGTGGCTGCCCCATCCCTGGAAGTGTTCAAGTCCAGGTTGGAAGGGGCTTGGAGCAGCCTTGTCTAGTGGAAAGTACTCCTGACCATGTCAGGGGTTGGAAGGAGATGAGCTGTAATGTCCCTTCCAACCCAAACGGGTCTGTGATTCTACACCGGCACTGTGGTGAGACTGAGAGCAGGATCCAGCCCCAGCAGATATGGGATGCTGGGGCCTGGGAAACACAGGGCAAAAAGACAAGGCAAAGAGGAGGAACGGGGCAAAGTGGCCGGGGATGGGGCCGGGGTCCCGGGAGCAAAGCGACCTGGTCTCCCGCCCCAGCGTGCCGGATCCGCCCCGCGTCGGGCGTCCAGGAGGGCTCAGCGGGTCTCTCTCCGATAGCCTCAGCATGGTCCCCCCGGCCTCTGGAGACGACAGGAACCCACGGGGAGGGGGCAGGTGGCAGCCAGCTCACCACAGTACCACAGCCACCCCGGATCCAGCCTCTCCTGCTCCCCGTGGCGTCCCCGGGGCCGAAACCGGGGCAGAGCCCGGTGGGATGGTGTGGGGAGCCGCCGCAGGGACCCTGATTCTAAACGCTCAGCCGCAACGGGGGTGCCGGGGACTCCCCAAAAGCTGCCTGCACAGGCTCCCCGCTGCCAGGCCGCGGCGCCCACCTTACCTGGAAGTGGCCCCGCACGTACTTGGCCATGGGGTAGTCGTTGATGTCGAGGGGGAGGGTGAGCTTCGAGTCGGGCTGCAGTGCCGGGGGCGGCACCAGGACCACGCAGCCAGCGTTCACCTCCTGGGCGGCTGTGGCACAGTGGGCAGCTATGGCACAGCCGGGGGCACGGGGATAAGGGGCTGGGAGCGATGGCAGTGCAGGACCCGCTCACCTGCAGCGGCCTCCAGCAGCCCCATCAGCTCGGCCGGGATCTCCAGGTGGGTGACATCCACCACCTCCCTCCGCGTCAGCTCCTGCCGCCGCAGCACAGGGATGTGCCCGCTCACCACACTGTGCCGGCACCCACGGGTGCCTCGGCTGGCAGCAGTGGGATGGGCGAGCGTGTGGCAGGGATGAGAGCACAGCAGTGCTCCCACCAGTGCTGAACCCCTGTTACCTGCTTCATCCTCTCCTTCTCCTCCTCGGCTCGCCGGCGAGCATCTTCCTTTTTCTGCAAGCAGAGCAGCCACTCTGAGTCCCACTGGGAGGGAGGGAGACCAGAAGGCAGCAGAAACCTCGGGAGTGCCATTGCCTCCCCCACGATCACCAGATTTTCACCCCAAAATGCACTGTCAGTGCCCAATGGGACATGGAGGAGGTGGTAGCGTGGGGCCTGGGAGGGCTCAGCGTTTGGGGTTGCCTTCTCCAGACCCACCACTGAACATGCAGCAGGGCAGGAGCTGGCACTCAGGACTCCCCTGGGATGTGCCAGCCCCCACCTCACCTTGAGGTACCGCCGGCGGTTCACGTAGATGTGCACCAGTGACCTGAACTTGATGAGAGTGTGCCGCATGCGCCGGTACCGCTGCCTGTGGGAGAGCTCCTGTCACCCTCTGCCACCCACCGCCCTCTGCTACCCACCAGAGCCCCCCTGGGACCCCCACCTGGCCAGGTATCCCCGCGCCCGGCTCTGCAGGAGGACGATCTTGCGGCGGAGGGAGCGGAAGCGCCGCTTGATGAAGAAGGTGCGAGCGTAGCGCTGGAGCGTCAGCGCGGCCAGGTGATGGGCACGGGCTCGCTTGCTCTCCAGCGCCTGGTACAGCTGCTCCTTCAGGAAGAGCTGGGAGCGGGGATGATGCCATGAGCCCCCTCCCTGCCTTGGCCACCACCCCCAGGGCATCACTGGAGCCAAGCCCCCTCCCAGCACAGCACCTTGGTGACGCCGACATAGTACATGCTGGGGTTAACAGTGCAGAGGTTCCTCAGCATCTCCACGCAGTTGGCTCCATTGGGAATGATGTTGGACCACATGTCGACGAGGCAGCGGTACCTGGGTGGGCCCATGACACTGTCACCATGCAAGACCCTGGCGGGACCCCAGCACGGGCCCCTCCCTGAGGTGACAAGCACCATGCCTGGAGATGCGGCTTCTCCCCGAGCTGTGCATCAAAGTGAGGGGCTTCCAGCTCCCACCATGGAGGAACCCCAGGCCACAGACACTGCCCCCAAAGCACCCATAAGCTCTGTGGTCTCCTCTCACCGGGATGGCAGTACCCAACCCAGAGCCCCTGGGCACCTGTCGATGAAGACGAGGAAGGGGATGCGGATGGGGAAGCCCTCCTTGCGGATGCGGATGGTCTCCAGGATCCCCGAGTAGCGCAGCTGGGTGCTGACCACATCAGCCTCAAAGAGCCCTGGCTCCTGGGGTGGAGATGGGGAGAAGCCTCAGTGGCCACAGGGGCAAGCCCCTGCTCAGTGTGAGCTCATCAGGCTCCCAGAGCCAGCAGGGCAGGCAGCACTGGCATCACCGTAGGCTGAAAAGCCCTGGCTCTCACCTTCTTGTTGTTGGGTTTGAGGCAGCGCACGAAGAAGGGGTTGCACCTGCGACAGAGAGACCCCATCAGCCACAGGGGACAGGGGATAAAGCCAGCCCGGCCACCTCAGGCTCGAGTTCCACTGTCATCCTGTTCCCACCAGCCCACCCTGACCTCTCCATCTTCTGCACCAGCTCCAGGAGTGACTGCTGGAACCGTGCGGCCACAGTGGGAGCCTTGTACCGCCGTGTCCTGGTGCTGCTCCTCCTGATGAGGCTCCTCTGCCGGGCCATCACCTGGGCATGGCCGAAGAAGAGGTTGGCCACCACCTTGGGGAGAACAGGAAGGGTTAGTGAGCAGAAACATGGCTGGGATGGTGCAGCTCTCCTGGCTTCTCTTCCCAGCCTGGTCACTGCCTTTTTGCCCAGCCCTAAGCAAGTTGCATCCCCTCTTTGTGGCTGGATTCCCTGGATGGGAATGGGGATGAGGATATGGATTAGGATACAAAGCAGAAGAGCAGCCCATGTGCTCATTTGTGTCAAATGCTTGAGGGGTCAAAGCCCAGAGGACTCCAGGGAAGAAGGGCACAGGGTGGAGCCAGAGGCATCTTCTACTTCAGATCCTCCCAGGTTTCACCAGCCAGGGGGACACACACTTGAGGACATGAAAAGGGATGTATGGATGGGGATTATCCATGCCCGGTGTCACTGCAGAGCCAGGGCCAGGCAGGGCCCTACCTTGGTCTTGCTGCTGATGAACAGGTCCAGCACATCCTGACGGACCTGGTCATAGTTTTTATCCAAAAATTTGTGAACCTGGCAAGGAGCAAAACCTCCTGGTGAGGAGCCTGGCAGCACAACAGGGTGAGGGGAGGAGCTCCAGGCTGGAACAGGGATGCAGAATCAACCTCCCCCCTTGGTGCAGGATCAACCTCCTACTTAACACCCCGGCCAGGCATCCCACTGCCACACACCTGGTAGGTCACCTTCCCTGCGTAGTGCTTGATGGTGAACTCGGGCAGCGGCATCTTCGGCTTCGTGTAGAGAGGGTTTGTCCCATGGTGGTAGTGACACTTCTGGAGGAATGTGTGATCAGTGGCCTGGGGAGGGATGCAAGAGTGAGACACGGCTCGGGCAGCTCAGCAGCAGGTGGGAACTAAGTGATCTTTAAGGTGCCTTCCAACACAAACCATTCTGTGATTCCGTGATGATTCTATGATTCTTGGGGCTTATCCAGCCTGGAAGAACCCAGAGGGTCTCCCAGGTTGTCCAGGACAGCCCAGGAGAAGGGCAGCCCTGGGCCACAGTGATTCCCCACCCCGTGCTGCCACCTCATCACCAGGCACTTCTCACCTGGGGGAAGCAGCTCTGGTCATCCAGGATCCGGAGGATGCCGTAGGGCTTCTGGGAGATGAGGTCAATGCAAGGCTGGTTGTCGCTGAAGGGGATCTCCTTCCACTCGATCTGCTCCCGGAGATACTCCTCCTGCAGGGCCAGAACCAGGTCACCACCTGAGCCCCAGTCCCCCTGGCACGGGGGCAGAGCCCAGCACTGCCCACTGACCCACCTGCTCCTCCTGGAAGACGATCTTGTTGAAGAAAAACTGCAGGTACTCATTGGCATAGTTGATGCACAGCTGCTCGAAGCTGTTGAAGTTGAGGTCCTGTGAGAAGGAAGGTCTGCTGAGCCAGAGAGCCCAGGAGGACGGAGCTGGGATTGAGCCAGGATGGAGCTGGCATCACCTCAAAGCCATAGATGTCCAGGATGGCGATGGAAAGGGCCTCCTGCCGTGGGTACACCAGCTTGTTGATGCGGTCCGTGAGCCAGCCAAAGAGCAGGGAGTAGAGGGTCTTGGCAATGGCATCCCTGGGAAGGAGAAAATGATGGAGCTCTGGAGTGGCATGACACAGCACTGTGTACATCCCCACTGCCACGACCAGCACCCATCACAGCACGGTGTTGCAGTTTTAATCACTGGAGAGCCTAACCCACACCGGACCACCTCTATTCCCAGATGGGCTTCACCTCCCACCCCATTCCTGAGGGTCAATCCCCCTGTGCCCCCCCACCAGCACAGCCCCCCCCTTCCCTCTACCTGGCATCCACGGCGCTTTCAACAGTCAGAGGGGTAAAAATCTTCTCCCGCAGCGTTTCCTGGTTGGGAAATGGCGTGACGGAGCTTTAGCAACACCGCCCACAGTCCCCAGGGACCAGAGACCCCCCTCCCTGCCTGGGTCCCCCGGCACTCACCGTCACCTTGAAAGTGATGGCTTTCTGCAGGCCCTCGGGGGACACCTGCAGCAGCTCAGCCACCGTCCGGATCTCCGTGGCGCTCACCACCGTGGCGATCTCCTGGCAGTCGGTCTGCGGGACACAGGGATGCGGTGGGACATCTGCCACATCCCGAATCATGCCCGAAGAGCACAGCTTGGCTCCCTCTGGGTACCTCGTATTTCTCAAAGTAGACGTTGCCCAGGTGGAGGACGGAGGAGAGGATGCGGAAGATGCTGTTCTGCTCGTCCACGCTGAAGCTCAGCACCTCCATGGTGTTGAGCAGCCGTCGGAAATCCTCCGCGTCATCCTTGCCGGGAATCTCGCAGTTCCCACCCTGGCACAACCCCCTCAGTCCATCAGTGGGTCTCAGGAGGGGCAGCACCCAGTGTGGGGGGGGTCACCTTGCCCTGAGCACCCTCCCCGTCCACACGGTGAGGACTCAGGGACCCACTGGCACCCCAAGGTTGGGCAGCCTCCCAAAAACCAGTGGTGGGGCTGGGGAGGAGAACACTACCTGGTTCAGGTAGTAATAGGTTTCGGCGCCCTGCAGGCAGTACCGCTGCCGCTGCTGGGCGGGCAGCCCCGCCAGCATCTCGTAGAAGATGTGATAGTTGCGCTCACTCTTGGCCTGTGGAGCAGAGGATGGAGCTGGAGAGGGGGTGGCAGAGGGGCAGAGTGGGGGGCAGAGCCCAGGACCCCCTCACCACACACCTGGAAGACCACACGGGACTTCTCCAGCAGGTACTGCGAGGTTATGGCACCGCAGATCAGGCCGCTGCAGGGGGAAGAGCGGGCACCTGGCTGCAACCTCGGCGTGGGCAGGGGCTGTGACCCCCCCCCAAGGTGCCCACCCATGCCATGATGCTCCCCCCAGCACACGGGGGGTCGGTGGGGGATGGGACATGGGAACAGGGACGGCGAGTGGGAGCGGTCATGGTTCCAGCCCAGAGCACAATGTCCTTGCCCCTACCCCAGGGACAGCAACTCATGTGCCATCACCTTTTCACCCCAAAGTTTGGCCCCAAAACTATTCCTCCCTGTCAGCCTTGCAAGGGGGCAAGTGGCTAGGCTGGGCGCTCCCAGGACAAGGGGACACACGGGGGGAAAAGTCACAAACAAGTGTTGCTCAGCATTACTTACTCCTCCAGAAAGATTTCCACAAATTTCCCAAACCTGCTGGAATTGTCATTCCTCACGGTTTTGGCGTTGCCGAAGGATTCCAGCAAGGGGGTTGCCTCCAGGATCTGTTGTGGTGGTGGGGAGAGCTGGAGGGTCAGCCTGGGCACCTGACACACCACGGGCTGTCCCCAGGGTGGAGGGACCCCCCCTTGTCACCCCCTGCCTCTCCATGTCCTATGCAGACACCCATGGGTGCCCAAATTCACGGTGTGCACCACAACCAGGTTAAATGAAGGTGTGGGAGAGCACAAGGACCCATCCACGTGCATGCACCGAGCTCCTACTGCCCTTCCCACCATCCCCCTGCAGCTGGGGTGACATAGCCAAGGTGACACCATGATGCTCCATCCCCTTGAACTGTCCCAGCCCACATGTCCCCCCCCCCGGTACCTCTATCTGCTGTGGTCCGTGTGGAGGCGTGGGGATAAGGAGAGAGGAGCAGAGCAGTGAACAGGGATGGAGGAGAGAGCAAGGTGGTGGGAGAAGAGGATGGGGACATGGGAACGTGAGGACATGGGGGTGTCCCCAGGACAGCACCCTACCTGTGGGGCAGTGCTGCGTTTCTGGCTGACGGCTGCCAGGTAGCGCAGGATCAGCTTGGTGGCTTCGGTCTTCCCTGACCCACTCTCCCCACTGAAATGCAGAGTGGGAGCATGGTTGGGGTTGTCACCAGCTGAGCGTGAGATGCCCATCCCAAAAGCCCTCCAAACCCCTACAGCACCCCATCCCCAGTGGCACCCATCAGGGCCAGGGTGGTGGCAGCGTCCTGCTCCCAGAAATTAGGGTGATGCTGATCAGGGGCTATCCAAGGGGCTGTGCGTGGGGACAGCCATGTCCCACCTGATGATGATACACTGGTTGTGTTTGGCATCCATCACTTTGGAGTAGGCGACGTTCGCGATGGCAAAGAGGTGCCTGGGGTGGGGGGAAGCAGAAGGGGGGGCTGTGGTGCTTCATTGCCCCAGCACAGGGACCCCCAGTGTGCCCCGAGCATCCCCATGCACGGACACAGGTGCTCCAGCACACAGCGACCGAGGGTCCCCAGGGGCTTGGGACCACCCAGGGCTGCTGTGGGACCCAGGGGTGGGTGACAGCAGGTGGGAGTGCCCCCATCCTCACAGGACATTTGGGGACCCCCTGGTACTCACGGTGGGTTCTCCCCCAGGGCTCTGCCTTCATACTGCAGCACCTGCTCTGTCCCATAGATGTTGTAGAGCCGGTATGGGTTCACTGACACCAGGATGCTGCCGATGTAGGTCTGCCAGGGAGCGAGTTTTGGGGCTGTGAGCTCTCAGAGGGCAATGAGCCCCCAAAAAGCTCACACCCAGAATCTTTGGGGGACACTGTGCCCCCCCTAAATTTACATAGATGAGCTGGCGCTCAAACCGCGTCCGGATGTTGTTCAGCACCGCGGCCTCCTGGAGGTCCCTGGCACAGAGGAGAGGTTGCATTAGGGGTGGCAGGGGGACAAACGGAGTGTCTGCTGTCCCCGGCATGTCCCCAGCATGTCCCCAGCATCCCTAGCTCTGGGAGACTGGAGAAGACCCTATGTTGGGATGGGTTGGGGTGGGAATGGCAGGATCAGCGCTGCACGGGTGGGGGCTGCAGCCCCATTGTTCCCCCCCAGCAGTGGGTCAGGGGGAAGGGGACAGGGACACTCACTCCAGCTGGGTCATGTCCTCCAGCCCGTCCTCCTCCTGTGGCTCCTGGTACCGCACGATGGGCAGGCTGCACAGCGACTGCATCTGCACGGAGCAACCAGCAAATCCATCACGGCAGGGACGTGCCAAACCCCTCAGGTGTCCCACCCAGTCACTGCCACCACCCCAAAACCACCATCTGTGACCCCAAATCAGGGGACACACAGCCAGTGATGGCACCCCACAGAAAAGACTCCATAGCGCTGTAACTGTACTCCAGCAGGAGTGACACGTGTTGTGGAGAGCAGCAGAGCTGGAAACAGGGGCATGAGGCCACCAAGGCGCCCCTAGAGCTGGTCTCAGGAAAGACTGGACCTGAGAACCCCGGTCCTGCTCACTGTGCCACCCCCACCATGGCTGCAAGGTGTGGGTGATGGAGACTCCCTGGCAGGGTGGCACCTCCAGGGTAGGTGATGGAAGGGCGCTGAGCCACGGGGCTGAGGCTGCTCCCTGTGCCCACGGGCAGAGGTGACACAGAACGGCTGTCACCCACGAGCCTGTGCTGGAGGCGGGCCAGGCAGTGGGCAGGAAAGCGGACACCCGCCGGGTCACCGTGCCACCCGCACCCGTCCCCGCCGGATCGCGTCTCCACATTTCCATACAGCAAGAGTCAAGTGTCCCCAAAGGGGCCGTTCATGGGGGGGACGCACAACGGGAAATGATCCCCCCCTCCAGCCTGCTACCCACGGCAGGACCCCCCTCGCCAGCACCCTGACCACCCATAGCCATGTACCCCCCGCCCTGAGCGCTGCAAACCCCCTGGCGCCAGTGGCTGAGCCGGCAGCCACCTCAACACGCCACCCCATCCCGAGCCCCGCCGGCTGCCGGCTCGCCCCCCGGCTCCATCCCCCCGTGGGGTGCTCCCCGCCGGGTTACCTTGGTGCGCCAGGGCTGCTTGCTGCCCAGGTACCCGTCCGCCCAGGGGTGCCTGTCCCGCCAGCCGCCCGCCGGCGAGCGCTGGCTCAGGTATCGGGCGATGTCGGCTCCCCTCTGGCTCGCCCACCGCCGGCCGCGCTGGGTGGGCTGCTGTGGGGGGCCCTGCTCGGCCGTCCAGGCGTCGGGCATCTCCCGCACCCGCACGACGTGCTGCGTGGACCAGTGCTGCTTGTACATGCGGGATGCGCGCCGGAATGAGCCCAGCCTCTGTACCTGCGGCGTCACCACCGCGTAGCGCCCCGCGCCCTCCTCCCCGCCCGTCCCGTCGCCCTCGACGGGCTCCGCCGGCCCCGGGGGCCGAGCGCCGTGGCGGGGGGCGACCGGCGAGCCGGGAGCTCGCCCGTGGGGCGGTGGGAAAGCGGCGCGGCGCTGCGGCGAGGGGCTGCGGTTCCCACGCGGGTTGGAGGCGGGGACGGGGCGCCCGGAGTCGGCCCAGCCCCGGCGCCCCGACGGTGGGCTCGGGGACCGGCGGGTGCTCCCGTCCCGCCGGGATGGGCGCCGGGGCAAGGAGGGCGAGCGGGTGGAGGGGTGGCGGGTGGGTGGTGAGGAGGGGGGGGCTTTGGTGGAGGCCATGCTCCTGACGAGCAGAGATGCCAGGGACTGCCCCACGGAGGGGCTGCGGCCCCCCGCTTCGGCAGACGGCCTGGCCGGCGGGGAGTGGGGGGCCATCCCAGCAAGGGGCTGCCCGATGCGCTGGATGAAGCTTTTGGGGGTGCTGGGAGCGGGGCTGGGCGGGGGAGGCACCCCGGCGAGACCCCGCGGGGCGCCCTGCCAGGGGGGCAGCTCCTCGTCCCAGGAGGGGCCGGGGCGGCCGAGCCGGCGGCTGCCGGGGCGGGAGGACGGTGCCAGGAAAGGGGTCCTCTGCAGCGGCTTCACCGCCTTGGTGGGGGGCTCGGGAAGCCGTGGCCAGGCCTGGGGGAGCGGCAGCCCGGGGGGGCTGCTCCGCCGCGTTGACAGGGGTCTCCCCGAAGCCGCCGCGGGGCCCCCCAGACGCCTCCCCCCCGGCCCCGGTGAGCGGGGGCCGGCCGGGGGCGGGGCGGGAGGCTCGGGGCTGAAGCGCCGGAGGCTGGCACGGAGGGAGGGGATGCGCAGCGACCCCTCGCCCCGTGTGCTGCCCGGGCGCGGCCGCACCGGCGGCGGCGATGGGGAGCGCCCGGGGTTGGCGAAGGGGTTGCGGAGCGACGGCCGCCGCTTAGCCCCCGGGTCCCGGGGAGGGGGCTGCACCC
>JAWWEU010000034.1:14302377-14315629 GCA_035583155.1 Acropternis orthonyx | reverse complement strand
CGGGGCGCGGGGAGGGGGCGGCCCCCCGGGCCCCGCCGGCGCGGAAGGGTCCCTGGCCGGAGAGGCTCTCGGTGGGGGCTCCCGGCCCCCCAAACCGGCGCTCTCCGCCCTGCGGCTGGAGCGTCTGTAGGACGGCTGGGGGGTGCGGGGGCCCCGAAATGCCCCCGCACCCCGCGGCGGGGGGCTCTGGGGCTGAGAGAGGGAGCGCTGGAGGAACTGCCCCAGGGGGCTCCCGCACGCCCGCGCTGGCGAAACGCGGCGTCCCGGGGATGCTGCGGGGCCGGGGGCGGCCGGGGTCCGGGGCGGCTCGTACTCGTCGTAGTCGTCCTCGTCGCGGGCGGTGGGCAGGTGAGGGGACGGCGGGAGGGGGACATCCAGGCGGTCCCTGCCGAAAAGCTTGACCTGGGGCCGAGGGAAGAGCCTGAATTTCCTGTTGAGGGAGAGCTTGGAGGAGAGAGTCTCCCGCATGCCCCGGAGCGAGGAAGCGCTGAGGATGGAGAAGGGATACTCCTTCTCCTCCTCCTCCTCTTCCTCCCACTCCTCGGGCTCCTCAGCCTCGGCGATCTCCTCCAGGCCCAGGGCGTAGGGGTTGCAGGAGGACTGGGCGTGCGGCGCCCACCCCCCCTCACTGTACTGGATGCGATGCTCGGGGTACTCGCCCCCGGGGTACCCCCCGGCAAAGGGGTCCCCAAAGTCCTCGTAGGGGTCCCCCCTGTAGCCGAAGGGCCCCGCTGCCTCCTCTCCGTACTCCGGGTCGCTGCTGTACGGGTCGTAGAGGCCAAGGGGGGACCCATCACCATACGGTCCCTCATCCTCGAGCTCGGTGTAGCCATAGGAGTGTCCCGGCAGGTCACCCTCCTCCCAAAAGCCCCCGTAGGGGTCGTACTCCTCCTCCTCTGTCTCATAGCCAGGGTAGTCACTGTAGGGGGTCGGCACTGCGCTCTCAAAGCTGTACCCTGCTGGGTAGGCTGGGTTTTGCATGTAGCCTTCTTCCTCCTCGGAGTAGCCATGCTGGGGGCTGTAGGCTCCATCTTCCTCGTCAGTATAGCCGTGCCACGGGCCATACGCCCCATCCTCTTCAGCATAGCCATGCTGGGGGCCGTAGGCTCTCTCTTCCTCCTTGGGGTGGCCGTGCCACGACCCATAGGCTACATCTTTCCCCTTGGCATAGCCACGGCGGGAGCCGTAGGCTGCACCCTCCTCCTTGCCATAACCACGCCGGCGGCTGAAGGCTCTGTCCTCCTCCTCGGCCCAGCCATAGCGAGGCACCGGAGGCTCGGCCGGCGCGTGCTGGGAGCGCCGCCGGGACAGGCGCCTCACCATGCTGCCCTGCCGCGCACTGCCGGGGCCCGACAGCCCGCCGCTGCCAGGGATCCGCTTCATGTTGGCCCGGTGCCTGAGGATCTCGTCTTCCGCAGGGAACGGCAACTTCTTGGCACCGATACGGGACAGCCAGGCCGTGTCAGTGGCCCGGCTGCCCCCCGTCAGCCCCGTCAGCCGCCCGCGCCGCGACAGCACCTTCCTGGCCAGCCAGCCCGTGGCGGCGGCCGCCTTGCTCAGCACCCGTGCCCGGGGCTTGAATTTCCTTTCCGGGCGCCGGCGGAAGAGTGACGCACCGTTCTCGGCATCCTGCCCGCCTTGCCGCATCAGCAGGAACGACGGCTTCGATGGCGCCTCCTTCTTGGCCTCCTCCTTCCTCTTCTTGCCCACGTGCTTGAAGCGCATCATGAGGTTGGAGGTGGACTTGAGCACCGCCTTGTTCTTCTTCTGCTTCCTCTTCTTGGTGCTGTGCTTCTGCAGCCCCCAGAAGAAGCGGGACGTGTTCTTGAACTGCCCCTTCTTGGGCCGACGCAACCCCAGCTTCTTGAAGCCCAGGAAGAGCTTCGAAGTGCTGCGGAGACTCCGCTTGGCCCTGGCCTTCGGTGCCGCCGCCGCCTCCTCCTTGTCCAGGCCGGGTTCCGCCGACGCTTTGGGTTGGTCCTTGGCCTCCGTGCCCTTGGCCCCTTTCTTCTTCTTGTCACCTGCCAGCCCCATCACCATCTTGGAGGTGCCCTTCAGGTTCTTCTTGGCTGTCGTGGCATCGCCCTCATTCTCCTCCTCCTCCGTCTCCAGCTGCACCTTCTTTCCCCGGCCTATCTTCTTTGCCACCCCCACCTTGGGCAAGCCTTTCTTCTCCTTTTCTTTCTCCTTCTCCTTCTCCTTCCCCTTCCCTTTATCCTTCCCCTTCTTGGGCTCCTCTGCAGCTTCCTCCTCCTCATCCTTCTCTTCCTCCACCACCTCCGTCTCCTCACTCTCCTCTTCCTTCAGCAGCTCCGCATCCGAGGCATCTTCCGACTCACTGGGATCCTCCTTCTTGCCCTTCTTTTCAGCCTTCCCTTTCCCTTTGCCTCCCTTCCCTTTGGCCTCCTTTTGGTCCCCCTTCTTGCCAGCCATGCCGGCAGTGGCAGGTGCTCATGCTCCGGCCCCGGCGGGGCTCTGGGAGACGATGCCCTGTGCCAGCACAAGCCGGCTCCCGGCACACCGTCCGGCTCCCGACCCCGCCGCCGGCCCCCGGAGGGTATTTACCTGCGCCCGGTTTTGGCGAGGCACATGCCCGTGCGTGGCTCCCTCGGGCACCGGCGGCCGCCCGCTTGGCATGGCTCTGGGGCGGCGGGACGGGCGCCGGGGCAGCCCGGCGGAGCTGCCTCCTGCCTCCCGCACACCAGCCCGGTGCCGGTGGCTGGGCTCCGGCTGTAACCCAACCGCCGGGCTCACGGCCGCATGAATAATGTAAGGGATGCACCACGCTGGCCCCGAGACTTTTCCGAAGGAGCAGAGAAGGGCCTCCTCCGCCGGGAGCGTCCTCCGAGAGGGACGCTGAAGAGGATGGCACCGTCACCATCCCAGAACCAGACCCTGCCGCCTCTCGGGGCTCCCACTGCCCTTCCCTGGGGAATCAGACTCTTCCTGGAGGAGGAAGGGAAGCCGAGGGATCCGTGAAGCCAAACGGTGGCACCAAAACAGAGGTGACAGTTTTGCAGAGCCCGAGGCAGCAGGAACACAGCCGAGGGGACGACACGGGAGCAACCTGACACCGGACCAAATCCCCCAGCCCCGCTGGGACGCTGCGAGGAGCCCGGAGCACGGAGGGGTGTCCCCAGTGCCACACCAGGAGGGGTGGCAGGTACAGGCAGGGTGCCACGTGTGCCCACACGCAGCCAGCGAGGGGGTTTGTCTGTGCCACACGTGTGCCCCGCGGCGGTGCCAGCAGCGTGTCCGCACACACACGTGCCCAGGCGCGGGGTGACCACATCAAATGTTAATGCCAGGGCTGGATTCCTGAGGCTGCAGCTCATCAAAATTTAAGCAGCAGCAGTGGGAACTCACTGTCCTTCACGGATCACCGGTGGGCAGCCAGCAGGATCAGTGGGGGCAGGGGCAACACTTGCTGCACTCCCTCACAGGGGGTATTTGAGCAGATCCAGGAGGAGCAGCAGCAGCAGCAGCAGCAGCATCCAGCTGTGCAACAGCTGGCAGAACCCAAGAACAAGCAGCAGTTGCTGGACTGAACCCACTGGTGTCCCCCAGGACCAGGAGAGCCCCGTGGCTGGCATCTCCTGTCATTTGTCACAGTTTTAGCTTCTCTCTGCAGTAATTTCTGGGACGGAGACACCTCAGTAGGGTCTGCACAGACAGTGGCTGCCCTGGAGTGCAGGGAGAGCATGGAGTGGGAGGAGAGGCACCCGGCAGGCATTTGCGAGAGGGTCTTTGGGGTAACAGAAATCCAGGATCAGTGGGGAAAAAAGCATCAGTAAAGCCTGAGCCACGCAGGAGCCCCACCTGGCATGGTTCACACCCAAGTCTGCCATGGCCACCGAGCCGTGCAGGGCTGGTGGACCCTGCCCTGCCCGTGGCACAGGTGCCTCCCCACACCACCACCCCATCCATCCTCCCAGAACAGGCACCTGGAGCCCGGGCACCACAATGTGGCAGGGAACCACCTCGGACACGGACACAGCCTCTCCCTCTCTGCTGGCCGCGAGCAAGGGGGTACCCGGCTGGCAAGAAGCTGCTGCAACTCAAATCCCACCACTCGTGCAGTCCCTGCCACCATCCCACTGCCCTCCACGGTCCCTGTCACCCTCCCCACCAGGCAGGGCAGCCAGCCCAGCAGTGGTGCTCAGTGCCCTGGGTGCTGGCACAGCTCCCTGTGCCGTTGCCATGGCTGTGCCCACGGTGCCTCCCTGCCCACGACAAGGGCTCTACGAGAGGAGAAAGGAAGGGAGAAAGAGAAGGAGCTTCATCCCACACGGGCACTGCCTTCCACAGTCTGAGCTTCCCTAACAGACCCTCTCACACCTCCCCATGTTCTTCATCCCTGGGCACAGAGTTCACCTGCCTTTGGCACAGCAGAGCCGGGAAAAGGGCATTTGTTCCCAAACTCAGTGGGACAGTGGCAGATGCTCGAGGGGGAATCCATGGCCATGAACCCCAAACTGTGGGCACCCACACTTGTTTCCAGGGTGTCTGGGCATGGCTGCATCGAGCAGCAGGGCATGATAGGGACCCTGGGTGCAAACCCTGGCAGTGAGGGGTCCGTGGGGTGGCAGTGGGGACCGAGGCTCTGGGAGAAGACACCCAGAGCGTCCTCTGACCACGTCACTCCTGACCCGCTCCAGCCACGTGGGTAAGCCAGGGAAAGCCCTCTCACCCCAGGGACACAGACTGGGGACAGTCCCAGTCCCGCTGCCACAACCCAGGGCCGTGCCACAGCTGGATGCAGAGAGGGTATGGAGAGAGTTCACCCTCCCCAGCCCGACAGGACGCGCGGCTGCCCCGGACTGTACCTTTGCAGTGCCGGCACCGGCAGGCAGAGCTCCAGGGGCAGCAGCTCCGCGTCTCCGAGCAGGTCTGCGGTCACCAGCCGGCCCCGGCTCCGCTTACAGCCTGTTTCCAGTTACAGCCGGAGCAGGGCTCCGTGCCACCACACCACACCACGCCGGGCCCATCGCTGCCGTGCCTCCCCGGGAGCCCCGGCCCCGAGGAGCCAGCCCGGGCACCCCCGGGCTGCGGCAGCGCCTCTCACCGTATCCCCTTGCCTGTCATCAGTTCTGCATCATTGCACATCCACTTTCGAACACCTGTGAGCAGGTGGGGCAGCCCTGCTGCAGCTCTTGTCACTCCAGTCACGGTGCCAGGAGTGCCGAGAGCACAGGGATAAGCTGGACCAACCCAGCAATGTGACAGCAGCAGGGACCTGCAAGCCCCCGAGGCACTGTGGGGTCTCTCCTTGCTCCCCCGAGCATCCATGACCCCCCTGACCTGGCTAATTTTCACCCTCTCCGGTTCCTGCCTCCAAACTGAGGAGGGGGGTCCAGCACATGGTCAATGCACGGCACATCCCCTGCCTGCCAGCTGCTGTTTGCTGCCCACGAGGGAGATGTTATGGGAGGAGAGAGGCCGGAGCAGATGCTGGAAGCACAGACCAGCTGGGCATGATGCTGGCGTGCACCCAGGAGTGCTGGCTGGCAGCCCTGGAGCCAGGTCACAGCCCTGGGCCAGCACCTCAGTCCCAGAGCCAAGCCCAGGAGCTTTTGCCGGGGTAAAACAGCCTCAAGGAAAAACCAATGTGGGGAAGGGGAGTGGTAGGAGATGTGGGTCAGAGGGTTCTGGGGAAGGGGGAGTTGTTCAGGGGAGACTGTTCTGCTCTGCAGGGCTGTAGGAATGTGATGCTGTTGGGAAGGTGGGAGGCAGAAGGTGAGATAAGGTGGGATAAAGGCAGTGAGCAGACAGGCAGGGACAGGCAGAGGCGAGAGGACACCACACACACACCCTCTCCCAGAAGATCTGAGTCGCAGCCTTTGTGTAAGGACCAACGTCACACACAAAGGTCCCTCCCCGTCGGTTCGGCCAAGCCATCGCGGCACCTGCGAGCCCAGGGGAGGTGCCACCCGGGTGGGGGACCCGCAGCCACTCACCTGGGGTAGCCAGCTCCCCTGCAGGGCACGGGGCTGGCCCGGTGCTCCTGGCTCCGCTCCCCGCCGGGGACCGTCCCTCCCGCGGCGGGACCATCGGTCCTGCGCCGCAGCTGCAGGACCCAATGCATATTTGATGACTGCTATTATTCTCATCTCCTCTCATGAGCAGAGGGATGGGAGCTGATCTTCCCGCGGCAGAGCCGGGGAGCGGCAGGGAGGGGGCGGCTGGAGGGGCGAGAGTCCCTTCCTCCCGTGGTCCCCATCCCTTCTGCTCCTGGTGACACAGCTGGACAGTCACACAACTGCTTCCCTCCTCCTTGGTTATAGATCTGCACTCCAGATGTGAACAGCTGGAAAACGGCCCTGACCCATTCCTGCCCCCAAACCAAGCAAGTTTAGGACAAGAAATCACTGGGACATGGGAGTGGGGGACAAATGTGCCTTCTCGCATCCCTCTCCAAAGGTAGGCTGGGAGCAACCAGCTCCTGAGGCTCTGGCAGGGATCTAGACACCCATCATCCCAACAATACCGAGCCACCCTCTCCTCCTTGGACGCAGGGCGTCTCCACCTCCCTTCACAAAGCTCCGTCCTCCCCATCCCAGCACTGGGTTCCTGCATCCCTCCAAACGGGGGACCATTTTCCTGCAGTGATGGAGCCTGTGGCTCTCCCACACGCCGGGGCAGCGAGAGCATCCTGCTGCAGCACCCGAGCCGGGAAAACCTCCGCTCCCTTCTCCTCCAGGCAGGCACGTCCCCGCCGTAATGCGGTGGGTATTTATTATGCTGATTCCTCAGAACTGCGAGGGCTTAACTGCAAATTACAATCAATAGCCCCAATCCCCTCGGGGCAGGTTCATCATTTAGCAGGCGCAACCAGAGGAATTCGAAACTATTTGCCAGCCATAAATCCTCCTCTCCGCAGCCTCCCGAGCCGGCCCCGCGTCACGAGATGGCTGGTTGGGGTGACCCTTGTCAGCATTTGAGACAATTAAGCTGTCACTGCGGATCGTGCCTCTTATATACGGCCCCGAGCAGCACTTGGAGGTGTCACCGTGATGGGGTGAGGGGAGCTGGCTGAGCTGAGCCCGCCGCAGCAACCGTCTCTCATTGAATTAAATGAATGTATTTGCAGGCAGAGTCGCTTTTTATTACCTTGCAAACGATTCCTGACTAAATTAAATTATAAGAGGAGTGTTCAGCCAATCAAACCTGCTTGATTGCCTGGAACAGACATTTTAAACAGAGCACGCCTCGGGCTGCTGCTGGTTCCAGCTCTAGATGGAGGGTGGCTGATGGGCTGTATCCACCCTGCTCCACACCCGGAGTGCTGTGCTCAGCCGGGGAACGGCTCCAGTGATGGGGCAGGATGAGCACAGCCCTCTGGGAAGAGCAGGAATGAACCTGGAGTCGGCTGGAAAAGCAGGAGCTGTGGCACAGAGCAGCAGCTGGGCTGTTGAGGGCGGCTTACTCTGAGCATCCTCCAGCCAAGGTGCTGCTGCTGCTTTGGGGGCACATCCACAGCTCCTGCCCCCACCCATCCTCCTGGAGAGGAGAACCCTTCTCCAAACACACGGCAAGGAGTCTCTGAGCACATCTCCCCTTGGCAGCTCCCCCGTGGAGTCAGGCAGGGGCCAGGCCAATGCACAGAAACATCACAGTATCACCACAGAACAGTGTGACCTTAAAGCTCACCTCATTCCAACCCCCTGCCATGGGCAGGGACACCTCCCACCAGCCCAGGTTGCTCCAAGCCCCGTCCAGCCTGGCCTTGGGCATTCCCAGGGATGGGGCAGCCACAGCTTCTCTGGGCACCCTGTGCCAGGGCCTGCCCACCCTCCCAGGGAAGGATTTCCTCCTAGATCTAATCGGCATCTCCCCTTGCAGTTTAAAACCATCACCCCTTGTCAAATCACTGCCTGCTCAGGCAAAAATTTCCCCTCCACCTTTTTAATAAGCTCCCCTTAAATACTGAAATGCTGCAAATTCCATAAATCTCAGAAGCCTCCAGTACAACCCCAATGCTGTAGTAGATCCTCCCCTCAACCTTCAGATCTTGCCACCTCAGGACTCGGAGATCTCCATGCAAACCCACGCCTGCACAAACTGCAACGTTTGCAGCTTTTTAACATCAGTGCGGAACAATTAGGGAAGCGCCTGGAAGGAATACTGCGATTAAATGGTGCATTTTCAAGAGCAGCTATAAACTCACTGCCAAAAAAGCCACTCTCACTGAAAGAAGAAGCTGGCTTCTTCTGGCTTCACTATTTTTACTTCATCCCCATTCCAATTTTAATCACGGATCAGTTCACTTTGAACAGGATAAAATGCCCATTTTCCTAAACGAGGCTAATAAGGCAGAGGGGGTTTTAACAATACGCTAAAGTCAATTTGAAACCCAAACACAATGAGGTAGCACCAACTATCCAAGAGTAGGTTTTAGCGGGTAACACCGTGCATTCAGCCTCACCCCAAGCACCTCCCCAGCTCCCTGCACTACCTGTCAGCAGGTCTGGCTGCCCAGCTCTGTGCTGAGCCTTGGCAGGCTCCAGAATTTGGAGGGAAAAGTCAGAAACTCGGGGACAAAAGGAAACCAAAATAAGTCTTTGCAAGAGCAACTCTGCCTGTGTGACCTTCACAGGATACAGGGTGGGTGAGTTAATGTGCTGGAACAGCATCCCACCCAGCTCCCACCAGGAAGGGCCTGCTTTCCACTGCCAGCTGAGGGATAATGTGGACCATTTGGAGCTTGCTCTTCACTCACTGCCTCTGTGTTTGGGATTTGCTCTGCGCTCCAGCTGTGAACAAAGGCAGGAACAGGGAAGGGGCCTTACAGAGTTCAAAGTCACCTTAGCTTGTGTTTATAATATCTATTTATCTCCCATCACCAGCCTCTTGCAGGCACTTCACCCTCTACTCCCCCCCTACAACCTCCTGCAACAGCATCCAGGATTCCTCAGGTGGCCAGAGGAAAGACACCAAACCATCTACCCACTGTTCACATGAAATAGCAACTTTTTATTTTCTCAAATAAAATATTCCTTCCATTTCTGCTCAGTCAGGCTGTGAGGGGTGGAGAGGAGCAGGGAGGAGGCAGGAGCCCTGCTCAGACAGGTGTCACACCTGTCCTCACAGTTCTGCATCCACATCACACCGAGACCTTTTCCAATGAAAGAAAATAAAAGCTATTGGCAGCTCTTGCTCCCAGAAGGCAAAGAGCTGTCCTCTATCAGGCACTCTGAATTATTTAGCAACAGTATTCAATGGAAAAGCATGATTAGAAAAATCCCAGGATGAACAATATCCAGACAAGCAACAATGTTTAAAAGGGCTGGCGTAAAACCCACGGCATGGGATGGTACCTTGAGCTCCAAAGAGCTGTGGCTGGAACTTAGGGGCAAAGTTAAGAACCCCAGCCTGGGGATTAACAGGCAGGACAACTCCTGCCCAACAAAGGAGGAAGCTCCCAAGGCAGCTCCTCCATGAGTGATATGCCAGAAGTGAACCCTCACTGCAGACTGTGGCTCTTGGATCGTATCCTGCTGCAGCTTGGCCAAGATAATCGTTCATTAGCAGTTTAATTTCTCATCTCTCAGTACCAGTTGGACCAGGATGTCCTACAAACCCCACTGCAGGGCTAAGGGGGGCACGGAGTGCCAGGTTTCACTGTTAATGGAGGTGGGACCGTTATAAACTGGAGCTGCCTCAGCTGCAGATGCATCCAAGGAGCAGGGGAGGGAGAACTTTGATTCTGTTTCAGATCAATGCTTAAATTAAGTGAATGGATAAAGCAGTAAAGCACAAGCAATGTCCTCTCAGCCCAAAGCACAGGGCCAGATTGGTTCACACAAACCCAAACACTTCCCCCCAGGAGGTAAACACATGGATCTCTGTGCAAACCCCACGAGGGGCAGGACACTGCTGGACGTGGGAACTGTGTCCTAGAAGAACTTGCTCCTTTTAGTTTTTAAGAAACATTACTTGGCCTGAAACACTGTGAGATGGAAACCCATCTTCTCCATCCCCACCTGCAAGCACAGTAGCCTCATTTTCTGTCTTTCTCCACCAGAAGGAGCTTCACAGAAGCTTTCTTGGCTGTGGAACACGTCTCCCTTTTCCCTTTTCTTTATTTTTTCTTTTTTTTTGTGTGTGTGTGTGTTTTGTTTTTATGTCAGTTCCAATTGCAGTGATTAGAGACAAGGCCAGGCACCAGCAGAGTTACTTCTTTACAATCTGAATGACATCTTCATGCTCCATCATATGGGTTAAGCCCACTCTTTGAGGGCTGTACTTTGTGCTTGTACCCTTTAAAGCAAAAAATGGGGAGAAGGATTAGGAGATGGATCAGGAGAAGGATCAGAGACCCCTGAGGACAGGGATTCCATCAGCTGTCAAACACTTACCCACACCAAGGCATATTTGAACTGGCTGGCTAATGATCTGTGGATCCGATGGCACTGCAAGACAGACACGCAGAAGGCAAAGTGTTTCATGACATCTCTTTGCAAACAGCTTTTTAAATATCCAGGAACTAAGAGACACTGAGGTCTATGTCAGAAATTACATTAATGACTTTAGGAGCCAGTTCACAGCACTTGAAACAACACAGCACAGGGCACAGGAACCACCAGCCCACATAATGCCCCCTTCCACTGCATCCATGTGCCTTTTCACTGGGCTGCATTAAATAGTTATTGTTTAAACCTTTCCACAGCAGCTGCGAAAGAAACCTGAGGCAGATAAAATCAATCAAGGCAACAAAAGGAGGAGCCCAGCTAAACACTGACAACTCCTGAAGCACAAATCACAGCAGGTCCAAGAGGAACCTGCCTTCTGCACACAGGGAAATGTAAAACATGCAGAGAAATTACCACATGCTCCACAGAGGCCCCTTTCCGTAGAATAATGGCATCTGTAAAGTCTGGTCTCTCTGTGGAGAAGCAGAAGGAAGGGAAAAAAGCATTGGATTTTCATCAAGTGTGTTCTAATATGCTGACACCATCTCACACCACCTTGTGCTTACTACTCCCAAATTCCTCCTTCCTGCTCCCAGACAGAACAGGTATCCAGTGTCTGAAAGCATCAAATCAAGTCCTCTACTACCCTCCAGTGCAGTTCCCACACCACAGTGAGCAGCTTCCTCACAACCCACTTAATCTAACTCCATCCCAAATACTTTAGGACAAACAAGAACACCCAAAGCAAGACACACCTGCTGAAGGAAAACCAAAGCCCTCCCCAGATTTCAGAGCTCAACAAGCTCAGAGAAAGTTCCTTAATCTCCCCATATCCACCCGAGTTCAGCTGTTCACAACCAACCTGGAACAAGTTATAGATGTGCCTTTATCACTGGGAGAAGCTGCAAGTAGGTTATAAGGTAAAAGGAGGATCAAAGGCACTTCCAAAGGCATGGGAATCACCCAACTGCTTGCAGTAGGAACAGGAAACTTCTTTTGGGTTGTGATGGGCTGAACTGTTCATCACAGTGTGCATAACAAGGAAGAAAGCAGTGAACTTGCACACTGTATTTACTTATATCATCATGCAAAGACTTATGAAAATTCAGCTTGCGTGAAATAGAATAGGAGGGTCGTGGTGGGATCCACGGGGGAGCAGAAAGCTCTTCTCAAGGGCTGAAAACTGGTTAGGGAGGGCATAATTGCAGCATTTCCAAGGCACAAGCCCTGCTGGCAGCCTGTCTTGCCTTTGATGAGCAGCAGCCTTTGTGCTTTTCAAACCTGTTCAGCTCACGGTCACTTACGTCCTCGTTTCTTGGTATAGATGCAGGTAAGTGCCAGGTATTCCCAGAGCTTCTCCAGCAAGTAATCCAGGTTCAGTTTCATGCCACAGCTGCAAAACACCAGGAACATTTGTTTACTGCTGTTGAGATTTAGAGATTTAGGAGAACAAGGTGAACTGCCTTATCAAAGTGCTGGAGAATGAGGGAAGAGTATTTAATGAGGCCAGGAAAAGAAAAACACAAGGTGAAAAGGCCTTAAGCTGAAGGAGGGCAGGGTTAAGAGTAGATATTAGGAAGAAATTCTTTACTGTGAGGCTGGTGAGGCCCTGGCACAGGTTGCACAGAGCAGCTCTGGTTGCCCCATCCCTGGAAGTGTCCAAGGCCAGGTTGGACAGGGCTTGGAGCAACCTGGGCTAGTGGGAGGTGTCCCTGCCCACGGCACAGGGTTGGAACAAGATGAGCTTTAATCCAAACAATTCCATGATTCTGTGAAGTAAATCAGGCTTCCAGAAGGGTGAGCAGCTTTAAAGCAGCAAAGCTCCATCAGAAATATCAGCACTTTTAAGGAAACAAGCCAGACTGGCTTACTCTGATCTGCAGACAGCGTGGGGAAGCCAAGCTGCCTGCCTCTCCAGGGGAAGGAAGCCTGGAAAAAGCTGCACAGCAGCCCTGCTTCTCACCCCAGCAGCCCTGGGAGAAGCCCCTTCCTGGGGGAAGGGGTGTGGAGTGACCCAGCACACAAGGCAGTGTGACAGCTCCTACCTGATGACAACACTGTGGGGCCGCCGAGCAAGACGATCCACTTCCTCCATGGATATCTGGTCAATCTTGTTATAAACCTAAATCAAAGGGAAAACAACACAGCCCTTAGGAAGCCAATTCAGCAACGCTGTAAGACATGTACCTGTAGGTATAACAAGGTAGTTCCAGCACCTGAAACAGAAATGCAGATCTTGTCAGAGGACAAGCCAAAGCTTTCAGCAAAACCAACTGTTAAAATTCAGAAGCCTGAATATAAATTTTGGCCTTTTAAAATTCTCCCTTTGGGATGATTTGGAACACGTTCTCCAGTGGTTTTTATTTCATACAGACCCAGTGGCTACAAAGAGCCCTTAAGGGACCTTTGGCACTCAAGGGACCAGCAGTGGAAAGCCACGCACGGAACTGGCAGCAAGGGAATTGGAAGCTCCACACATGGGATCAAACTCCCGGCACCAGGACTGGCAAGCTCTGCTGCTCCAGGGCAGCACCAGCCACAAGAGGGCCCAGGGAACACACACAGCAGGGCTGCACATCCAAAGATTATTAAAAACTCCCTGTTGAGTCGTTTTCCACCTCTTAAACCCCAGGCTGTTATTTTTTTAGGAGCCAGGAACAAGGGCATGGAGTGATAGAACTAAGGGGAATGGCTTTAAACTGAGAGGGCAAGGTTAGATGGGATATTAAGGAAGAAATTCTTCCCTGTGAGGCTAGAGAGGCTCTGGCACAGGTTGGGCAGAGAAGCTGTGGCTGCCCCATCCCTGGGAGTGTCCAAGGCCAGGCTGGATGGGGCTTGGA